>LLKJ01000128.1:0-42052 GCA_002242865.1 Clarireedia sp. CPB17 | reverse complement strand
GGGTGTTGCAGCATGTGGGGGGGGGCTAAGAGTGAGTTTGAGATATTTTTTGTTATTTGGTTCTTGGTTCGTTCTGGTTGGTTGGGTTGGAGTGGTTGAGGTTTGGATGATGAAGTTTAGGATGGCGAGAGGAGGTGAATAGGTAAGGATGGAGTAGGGAGAGTAGGTAAAGTGGTACGAGTGGAATATTCCAGAGGGAGAGGAAGAGATGAGGTGAAAGCAAAGAAGGAAGGGAGAGGATGGGAAAGAAGGGAGAAACAAAACAAGTTAAGAGATACGAGACCTTGCTAACTGACCACAGGTTCGAGAGGTGATAATGAGGTAAATGCGATGAGTACCTGGGCTTTTAATTTCGAGGAATATGACCGCTTGTAAAGTTTGGAGAATAGAAGTGTAAGTATGCACCGAAGTGCAGGTAGAAGGCTTGCTATGATTAAGTTCGGGAGCGTCATATTGACGAACATCATATTCGGAAGTTTACACCGTGGTGCACATAAAAGGATTTCTGTAACTAAGCTCGGAATCGTTACGCGAACGCCACATTCGGTTGGAAAAGTGTAAACGGTATAAACTGTATTAACAAACAACGGAAGAGCATTTAATGCCCAGGAATTATTATGCTATAGTGGTATCTCGCTCAGAAGGGAAAAATGAAAAGGAAAGTCGTCATCAGTGGTATCGTATCGTATGTTTCGCCAACTCCAACTTCATCCACAGGTATCAATTCTCCACAGCATCTGCCATCCACCATTCACCATCATCAACCTCACACCCTCACTCCACCCCACCACACTCCATCCAACCCTCCATCAAACTCTCCACCCTCCACCTAATAACTACCTCTCTTCCACCACCTCTTCTTCGTAGCTACCACACCCCCCGGGTACCCCTTCTCTGACACCCTCCTCTTCTCCCTCCTCTCATGCAACCTCTTACTACAACACGTAACAAAAATCACCAACGTCCCCAACAACCCCGCCACCATGCCCGCCAACACACACCACATACTCTCACTAAAATACGCATGGCTCCCAGTTCCATCACCATTCACATGGTTCTTGATAATCCCAAACAGCACAAAATCGCACGCCATGACCACAACCGTGACGACGAACGTCAGTGCCGCGACGAGACTTGCGAGGAGAGATCCGACAAAGCCTGCGCCCAGAGCGAGGAGAAATGAGATGAATGCAAGTCCGCATGCAACTGGGTGGAGAACCATCACGCGGGTGAGTGCCTTTGAGGTGTCTTCGCTGGCGCGCGAGAAGGAGGTGGATTCGGCGCGGTTCATGATCGCGGCGGGGTTGTAGCCGATGTGTTTCCCGGTGCAGTAGTATTTGTCATCGCTATTACAATAACAATATTAGTCCCAGTCCACTCCATATAAAATGTATACCAATTGTAAAGAAAACTTACTTGGAGCTCTCCGGGTGTTTCACACAGTAACCAAAAGTGCCAAAGTGGATCGAAGAATTGTGCGAGTTGGTCTGGTTGGTGAGCGTTACTTTCAGCAGGCCGAAGTCGTTGATTACGGGGGCGGAGATGCTGGGGATGAGTAGCAGGATACACGAGGCGAAGAGGAGGAAGGTTCCGATGTGGTGGAAGAAGCCGGTGACGGCCATTGTGGTGGGTGGTGGGTGGTGGGTGGTTTGTGGTGAGATAGAGCAGACCAGATGAAGAGTCGTCCTCGACTTTCACTCCCTATGGATGGATGGATGGCGGTGACACCGAGAGGATATTAATATAATGTACGTAAGAAAGGAAACCGAAAAAAAACTCGAGAGGATCTCCCAGCTTATAACAATAAAAACAATCCCAGCCCAAGCAAAAATGTGATGTCGTGTCGAATGCTGCGTTGTCGCATAAATATCCGCACGACCCTGCTTTTGGGCCGCAGGGGACCAACAAACAAGAATTTAAGGTTGGTGGTTAAGATTAAGGTTCAGGGTCCGTCGTCATAGGGGATTTTGGCTGTACTTGTACATACCCCGGATCAAGGGTAGGTGCAACACTGCGAGGCGGGTAGAAATTGCAAGGGATGCCTTGGCATGGAGATGAACTGCACAAGGAAAAACAGGCAAAACGTGGCTCTTAGTAACTTACTTCGTCTGATCTTGCGAATTAAGGTTGCGTGTGGTTTTGACAGCTGTCGACTAGATGGTAGTAAGACAATATCGAAGTTAAAGCAGAAAGCTCGTCCATTACAGCTAGAAGCGTGCTGTAGCTGGTGCGTAAAGTGTTTACAGCACACCGCCTGCTGAGGCGTAAAATTGAGAGCAAGTGCAATGCTTACGTAAAATCTCCAACAGCAGTCAATAAAGTATATCTTCACTTTCCTTGTTACTATGACCTTCCTTTCCTTTTCCCTTCCTTCTCGTACCAACCTCGCTGAAAAATTAGACAGCCGCTGTGTATGACGTAGGTCGCTGCAGGGGCTGGCGCGTGGAATGTGGACCGTGCGCATTAATTTTCCCGAGCATTAGTTCCTTGATTCATTTCAACCGCAAACCTTGGAATCGCTTTAAGGGGTGCAACATTTCAAGAACCAACCATATCGATGCGCGGTATGTGTCAGGTTATGCGGATTGTATGTTGGTGACTTGGTACCTGTGCACCGTGGCATTATATCACGCTCAACATGGGTGATTAATGCCTGGTGGTGGTGTGGGTTGAGAGAGGCCATTATGCAGACCTGCTCTCAAGTACTAATTTTTCCTAATTAATCCTATTGAGTGTCCTTCCTGAGCCTACTTGGCTTTCCCGGGGTAGTATTGGATCTATTTCCAATAGGGCCAGAGCGGCCTTCCAGACACCAATGCTCAGGCTTTGGCATTTGCAATTGGGCTGGATCGCGGTGGTTGGAGGTGCGTGGTCGATTGGATTTTTGACGTTTGGTGATGGATTTTGGAGGGTTTACCAGCGTCGGGATAACTTTTATGGTTGTTGGATCTCGAGTAATATGACCGGTTAAGGATATTCTCGAGCATGGCAATGGAGCTACTAATTGAGTGTTGGCAAGTGCAGCAATATATAGAGGAACGAAGCTATCACATACAAAGAGGGGAGGAGTATAGTATGAAGTTCAATCTATTTTGGAACACAAGTGTAATCAATGTAGGCTTGTCCTCGTTGGACCATTCTGGGGTAAGGATGATAACATGGTTTCGGTTTGGGCGTCGATTCAGGGGCGAGGCCATGAGTCTAGAAGCGAGAAAATCCTTCGTTTGCCGATTGCCTACTTAGGAAACCGAGATACATATGTTTGTTGCCAAGCTCACTTTGGTCGAATGATTGTTTGCCCAATCGGTATTCAGAGCTGTTGGAATATCCCGATTAGTCATTGGCTGACAAGGTATAGGTATTGTCGTTTCAAGTGTAAGGGCTCACCAGAAAGTCGACCGCGTACAGATACCAAGGTTTTCCTACTAGAGACAAATACCACGACGGCAATCAGCCACTAGGTTATGTTAGAGAAGAAGGTAGAGTTGCTTGAAAGTCTATAAAGTAGAGAGAAGTTTCCCAGTTCCTCCCTTTCTAGTCTTTATCAACTTTCTATTATCTTATATGCACATAGCCTCACGATCATCTATTCAAGATTCATAGTCTTCATCTATAGCTCATATAACAATATCCTCATTTACCATTCATTTAGCAAGTATACAAATATATCAAATATGCCCAACAAACCCACCGGTCAGAGCTCATCCCACAAAATGCGCCTACCATCCCCTCACAGAGCCCCGAGTGGACGATCTTCCAATCCAGCACCAAGGAAAGCCGACGCCTCCCTCCTAATTTCGTTTACCACACCAGAAATAAATATGATCTGCAAGGAAATAACAATAAATACAACTACTGACCTTGCCGCAAGCATTAAAACCAGTCTAAAAGCCGTGACCGACCAACTGCCAGTTGTAGAAACCTATCTCAGAGGGCTGGAATTTTATACAAGAAAGTTGAAAGAAGAAATCAAACTTCTGAAAGAACAGAAACAAGAAGCTAAGGAATATGAATGTAAATTGGTCCAAATAGAAAAAGATACATCGAAGCTGGAGGGTTACTCCGATTATCTATATAAATTAATGAATGACGAAATCGCGACCGCTGCGAAGATAGATAGAAAGCTCAAGAAGGCTAATAGAATGGCCTAGAATAAGAGTGAAGACGAACGAGAGTGGCGTGTGGGTTATCTATAGCAGTAGAAGGATCTGTATATTCTTAGATTGGAGCGAATGGAATATTGTAATTATGATATATAGCTAGACTTAGAATCACTAAATACAATATCCCAAGGACATATATATATATCACCGGGAAATGAGTCCTGTCTGACAAGGAAAATGAATCGGTATATACCTAATTCAAATTCACTCTTCAACCCAGATTTTCCAATCACGAATAGCTCTCTACTAGTGTTCTAAGTCTGTTGAATAAATTCTAGAGAGATGTTTCCCCAAAAGATATCTTTCTTCCTCTCTTAAACCTACATCCATTCCATTGACGCACACTCCAATTTCCACCTTTATTGCTGCGAAGATAAACCCGAGAAGGAAGAAATCACAAATAACTCTTATTCTTTAATTATCCTAGAGTGGATTTACCGCAAGCCTATACTTCCCTACTTCTCTCCCAGAAGTGAGCACGATCCGGATATACCTCGGAAGATCGAAGTTAGCCGACCTCTTGAATGACTTCTTTATCTCGTCTGAGAATATGTTGAGGGTGACTGGGTTTGCCGGGTATTCGACCAGTCTATCGCTTTTTCATGATAGTGAATTGTATGGAAGGCAGAAGTAGGAGGACGGTGGGTGAGATTGAGACTCGGAAGCTTTGTTCTTTTGGATGTATCTGTTTGAAGAAGTGAAAGTTGTGGATTACTGAAACTGGTGGGATCTTTTCACATCTTCATTCCAGTATCAGAGTTCTTGTAATCTTATCTTCTCCCCCATTATCTCTATACCTCACGGTTCTCACCCCAGGTCTCATTACTTCTATTCCTTGAAAGCACACTCAGATGCTGCATAGCTTCCCACGAGTTCTCCCCCGTTGCTGCCAATATTAACCTGGAGATTTCATATCCCGTTCGTTCGGGAATTCCCCCCAATTCGGGATTGGTCTGAAAGCGCTGCAAGATCTCATATTTTCTACTCGTGATGATTTGTTCACCGACATGTATTTTGTTAATACTCCCTGTTCATATTTAGCTTTGCTCCATGCAAGCAGATCTTCGGAACTTGCAGAGCCGGTTCGGGCGTGTCCGATAGACTATGTTCCTTCCTAGAGTAGTGGAAAGGGAGGGTTCCCGATATGCTAATAATTCGTTAGTTTGCATTCTTTGAGGTCCAATTTCTGGCAACTTTCTGCAGCCTAGGAGGCTAGGTGATCTGTGGACCTGTGGCGTATCCTCACGGTGCCAGCACTGCTGTAAATTCTGCCTCGTCTGGATGATGTTGCTCACCGTATGAGCAATGTATATAGCAAAGTATTCACTTCCCCACCGATCCATAGATTTTAGCTTGACATATATCTAAAACTTTCGTCTATCTTCGGAACTTCGAATCTCTTTCTTTAGCATACTTGTTCAATATTCTGATTCACAGCGCTGATAGACCCTCTTCTGAAACTTGTCAGTTTCTCAAACCTCTGAGAATCATCCCTCATAGAGTGCTAGAACACCAACTCATCAGTGACTTCGTGGTATACTAATCATCAACTGTGGAACTGTGGAGCTGTGGATCTGAGGGCATTCAGAAATGGGTAAATAGTGACGTCTACAGGTGACCCACTAGCATTTCGATTACTAATGGAATCTTCTCGAATTGCCTCTTTCTGAGGATATAAACCCTCTGTCTTCTCTGTAAATTAGTTCTTCAGATAAATCAATATATGCATTCTCAGCTCAAGATCTCACATCAATCCTCAAATCAGCCGCGATTGTTGTGAAAGATATGTATATCGCTTCGGGTGGTATGGGAATCTGATTCAAAAAACTATAGGACGGAATCATACATACGGCGGAGGCGTTGGGGAACCAGTTATATAAGATTAGACAGATCTAAATAGTAAGAGAGTATAGGTTATATTACGACCGCTTCTACCCATTAGTTGAGAGGAGTCAGACCTGCCTTCGCAAAGCATTGAATCACCTATGTAACTATGCTGCGAGATTCAGTTTAGCTACCATCATGATGGTTGAGATGTTAGTCAACAAGTGAGGTACTCGCGCTGCCGTGCAGGATTATTCACACGGAATTTGAGCTCTCAGAGGAGCGGGAATATCACCGATAGATCGTGCTCTATTATGAGTGCCTGCAGCTGAGTGATACAACTCTGAATAACACCAGCGACCTCCTCTTTCAAACTCAGAGGTCTCTTAGACTGATATTATATCTATTCTTAAATATCATAGACCTGTTTTGATTCACTGATTCCAATTTTAGTGTAGTTGAATAACGATTGAAACGACTAAATGACGACTGAACTACCATACTGAAATAATGAGTTAATGCAACGAAGAGGACTATATAAACAGAGATTTGGTCCAGGGAAATTGAGTTCAACATCGACAACCGGTTCACTGGAGAACAGAACTAACCTTGCAAACTAGATTCGAGTCTGAAAAATCAATTCTCGCCAACGCAGACGGACATCTTTTTGTATTAAAACCACAAGATGAGCTCTTATGGGCATCCTTATAATGAGGCTCCGGACACACCTTCCTCTCCTCCAACTTTCACTGTCAACCCTCAAGAACCTTCAACGCAGCCGGGCTCTAAACACCGGGGAACTGTATTGGACCTTGATGTACTTGGCAATCCTAAGCTAACGTCTGCTAATCTAAAGTTAATCAGCAACCAAGCGTCCTATACATATCAAAAAAAACTCACCAGAGGCACGTGAGAAGGCAGACCAAACAAATGCACGCAGGCGAGAGAGTTACAACGCGAAGAAAAAGGAGGCACGCGGGGGTCGATGCGGGTACCAGCACCGGCTAGGCAGCCAGACCAACAGTACTCGTACACGGATCCCTCTCATCCCGACAATGAATTCGGAAGTCATGGTAGTAATGCTTATGACGCGGCGCACGGGGAATCAACGCGGGTACAAGGACAGCCTAGGCAGGCAGACCTAGAGAACTGGTCCATGAATCCTCCTCCTCGTCCTAACACCGACAATGAGCTCGGAGGTCTTGCGACGTATGCCATTGCTGGGCTTCCACACCTACGATCTAGTCAAACCTCCAGCACTGGCCATCCTACTTTCAGAGCTAGCAATTATGCCTCCAGCACTGGCGCTCCTACCTCTCGCGCTAGCCATCGTAGCTCCAGCACTAGCAATTATGCCTCCTCCAGCACTGGTCTTACCACCGCCCGCAATAGCCGTCCTGCCCAAAGTCTTGAGGATTATGCTCCTTCTGCCTTCACGGAGAGATCCCAGCCTCAAGCTGGTTTCTATCGGGGACAAACAACTTACCATGAGGAAAGCCACGACGAGTCAGTCTCAGCCTTAGACGCTGTAATGCGGAGCACCCACATCACTCAACCCGCTATCCTAGCGGAAGCTTCAGTACCAGGATTAGGGCAAAATGGTAGTACGCATTATTCGAATTATTCTGAGCAGTCTCAATTCGGCTTCTATCCCGAACAAGCCATATCCTCTTCGGACATAACTGTATTGCCTGGCTTTTGTATACCCATATCATTTATTACACACCGCACAAAAAACAAGAATAAAAAACGCGATGATATTTTAATTCAATGACTTCTTATGCTTTTACTTCTGCTTTCTTATTTCCAAACTGTGAACTCTTTCAAAAACTGCTCCTCTGCAAGAGCCATCGAGTCGCCTTCCCGGCGCTCTTTCTCGGAGGACAAGTTGATAACATTAGTTAACAACATATCGTCCTTATATAACTGTTCTTAAAGCGCCTTGGAGATATGGGTAATGACGTAGCAGCAGCAGATTTGCATGGTGGAACCGATACTATTTCGGTACTCCAATTATGGCTCCGGGTGGCCACCTGATCATCGTGTATTTCAGGAGACGCAGAGATTTGATTGATCAATACCTCGTGTAGCGTGTAAATGCGTTGGGTGGTCTTTGAGGCGGTCACAGGTCGTTGAGCGGTCACGTTTTAGGTGACATTGAGACCTCTCGAATGGCCGAATCTTGCTGTGCTCGTGAATTGACGGATACCCAAGAAGTCTAGATTCATTAAGTTCTTTAATTTTTCAGGTGTGTTGGTTTATTGGTATTGATAATCTGTGTATATAAGGGAGAGTGTGTCTAGTCTTTATCACACAATTCACCCCCGTTCCACGTACAAACCTCAAGTCTGTTCAAATTACCCTCCAATATTCACTTTACAACCGCGAAGTTTTATTATTTACAACCAAATAGAATCAGAAATCTTCAGCTATCTCTGCACCATGTCTACTGGAGGGCGTCAAGGTGGAAAGACAGCTTCCGAGCCTTCTCGACCCGGAAGCAAGACATCTTCATCTCAAGTCAAAAATGGTGCACGTGGGATAACAGTTGGTTTGGCAAAGCATAATGAAGAATCAAAGTGGGATGAGAAGGTAGAAAAAGGGCTCCGAGCTGCAGAAGAAAATTGGAACCGAGTTGAAGGTTCATTGAAGAAGAAACGTAGCTAAGTCGAATAGACGATAAGCTGGAAGTTCGGACCGTTAGACGGATGAACCGAGTCGAAGTCTATACGGAGATTGCTAGAAGCTTCTTCTCTTTATATATATACTTATAACAAAAAATGCTGGTAGCATCTAGGATACCGCGTTATGAAGCTTATGATTGCGAGTCCACGTTTTTTCTGGATTATTTCTTTATTTTGTCCGAGTTTTCAGACCGAGATAGCCCAGCAGTAGGTCTCAGAGATGAGGGTTAGTATGATCTCACAACGGTGACTGATATATATTATGATACAAGGTTTCTCGGGCAGTTTGTCTTTTGTGATGAGTATAGTGCTAGATATATCTATGGTATAATGCCATCGCATCTCGGGTTTTCCAACAGTCATGACTTCCCCGTCTAGTAGACCAGGGGTTAGGAGATATTTTCTTTCAATGCAACATGACCTATCTCTAGGCTGTATTAATGTTATATTAGAACTAGAAAGTAGCATTACTCTAACACAATTATCTATCACTCAGACAGTCTCATTTCCCGGCCCTGACTTCGACTCTAGCCTCAATAATGACCTCGTTGTTGGCGCTGCACTCAGGCCACCCATCTCCGCAATCTTCTCATGAACAGAATAATCATCGGTATCCTTCCTACTTCTTATCCAGGTCAACGGCCTCGCCGAGTTTGTCCTGGCCAAAGTGAAGAAACCTTGCTTCAGATCTAAGTCGTTCTTCCGTCCATCACTCTGTTCCTCCACGGGTTCAAACAGTTCAAAAGATCTCTTTATCGCCTTCCACAACTCAATGCCCAATACAAATACAAATACAGCCCCAACCGCAAGAGCCCATTCCCAAGTAATTCCTACATGTTTGAAGACGGAAGTATTCAGACCAGGAATATAGACCGCTGGAAACACGGAAAGTGCACCAATAACGACAGCCCAAAACAAGAACTTGTTCTCATAAACATCCTTAAAGAGTGGGAATCGACTTTCAGACATCGGATCCAAGCGGAACAAGCTGCGGCGGATCGACTTGAATTCCCATGCTGAGATGAGAATCAACCAAGTCAATTCCGCAAATACAGCTGCACGAGCTCGGAATACCGGACCGCATTGATCTCCATATGAGCGATTGCAGTCGACACCGAGGTTTCCATCATAGACGCCATAGATGATGATGACAAACGTTAGAAGGGTACATGTACCCATCAAGACACCATAAACAACCATATCGACCAAAATCTGCGTTGTGAAAACACCCTTCTTATTATCATGCGGCGGTCGCCTCATAACCGTCGAGCTCGCCTTTTCCTTTCCAAGACCAAAAGCTGGGAAACTAGAAGTAAGCATGTTGATCCACAGTATCTGCAACGGGCTCAATGGGAATACTGATTGATTCGTAGCATCCTGGAAGCCCAAACCGGCGATAAGTAGGATGACTTCTCCGACATTTGACGAAAGAAGATGAAGAACAAATTTCTGGATGTTGTCGAACATGCGACGACCTTCACGGATAGCGGCGACGATGCTGTTGAATTTGTCGTCGAGAAGTACAATCTTTGATGCGGATTTTGCAACGTCTGAGCCAGCGATTCCCATGGCGATACCGACGTCAGCGGAGGACAGACTCGGTGCGTCGTTGACGCCGTCGCCGGTCATGGCCATGAAGAGACCTCTTCTTCGAAGAGCGTGAATCATGCGGGTTTTGGTGTCAGGGGCGCAGCGTGCGAGGACAAGTGGAAGCGAGGGAAGGGCGTCGATTTGTTCGTCAGTCAATTGATCGAAATCAGTAGCTTTTTGAACGATGGATGCAGATACGTCTGCAGGTAGAGTTCCAAGATTTCTTGGAATGATGCCAATTTCTTTGGCAATCGCTTGGGCGGTGGAGGGGTGGTCGCCCTATAGATTTGGTTAGATGATATTCCAACTGTAGAGTATAGAGGGGCTAAGTGAAAACTTTACTTACTGTAAGCATGTGGACTTTAATTCCAGCTTCGGAACACTCTCTGATGGCATCCTTTGTTTCGTCTCGAGGTGGATCGTAGATCCCTACAAGTCCGAGGAGTGTGAGGTCCCGCTCTACCTCATTTCTGAAATCTGTATCATCACCATTACTCTCTACCATAGTAAGTCTTCCTGACCATGGCTTGGATGCAACCGCAAGCACACGTTGACCTTGCTCGGCAAATCTGTCCATTTGCTTGATGATTGTCTCATTTAGTTCTCCCGTCATGGGTTCGTTGGTCTCACCACTGCCGACAGATGAACAAAGATCTATAACTCTTTCTACAGCACCCTTCGTGAACACCACATTCTCGGCTCCACCAGGTTTGGTGTAGATCACGGACATCCTCTTGATCGTGCTGTCGAATGGAAATTCGGCTGTTTCTTTCCATCCATTTTGTTCGAGTTGTTTCTTGCCGAAATCAAATCGATGTACAAACACTTGCAGAGCAATCTCTGTCGGCTCACCAGTAGTTTGCCATACTTTGTTTGTGTCACCTTCAACTAACTCCTGCTTGACTGTTGCAAGATTGCAGAGTGCTGCGGACTCGAGGAAAGCTGCTAGTTCGGGTGTGACTTCGGCGGCTTCTTCATTTTCGCTCGACCCAGAGGACTTGTTTTGGTCTTTCTCGGCTTTTCCGGCAGGAATATCGAATTTAAGACCGGCGGTACTGCGCTGATTGTCGTAATCAACGGGTGAAACCGAATTTGTAGCCTCTGTAGTTGCAGTTTCCTGATCCGAAGTTGGAAGCGGGGTTTTCACAACAGTGCCTTCAGTAGGATTATTTGGATCCATTGAGTGCTTGACTGTATAAATCCCAACCTTGGGCAGCCAGACTTTCTTGACTATCATTGCTCCAGCTGTGAGAGTGCCAGTCTTGTCTGAGCAAATGTTGGTAACTCCCCCAAGGGCCTCGAGCGCTGATAGATCTCGCACGACTACATTGGTTTTGCGCATAACAGACATGCCGACTACCATTGTTACCGTCAAGACCCTATTTCACTATTAGTTTCTATAAAGTAAGAAGGAAGAGATCTTACTTACGCAATGAGAGACTCTGGGATAATTGCAATACCAGTAGAGATAGCATAAATAGCCACCTCGTCGGTGACTTTGAATCGATTGACACCGAAAACGATCATTGCAAGCAAAATTGCGCATCCGAACAAAATGTACGCTACTTTGCTCAACTTTCTCTGAAGTGGAGTACCTTCCGTAAGTCCCAAAAACTTCCCTGCAAAATCGTACATACGTCTAGCACCCCCCTTTATGGGTTGTGCTTTGCCGTATTTCCTAGCACTCATCGATCGTCCCTCTTTTCGTTCCTTTTTGGTAGTGGAAGCTGCAATCTTTCCTACCTCCGTGTCCATTCCTGTGAATACAACAACACCTCTTCCGCGACCTTTGATAACAGTGGTAGTCGAATAGGCCATATTAACGCGATCCGCCATTCCGACTTGCCCTTCGTTTTCCGCCCTCTGGCCAGTCCCGGGTTGAAGAATATCATTGGACGTAATCTTTTCAACTGGTTCTGCTTCTCCAGTTAAATTTTTCTCCGCACAGGTCAAGTTCATTGCTTCGAATATACGCAAATCTGCGGGTACTGTATCACCCATCTTAAGCAATACAATATCACCAGGAACTACCTGCGCACTTGGCACTACGTCCACTTTTCCGTCACGTAAGACAGAAGCAGATGGCGAAGATAGTAGCCTCAAAGAATCCATCTTCTGCTCGGCACGGAACTCCTGGAAGAAGCCGATGAGCACGTTGAGGATGATGACGGCGAGAAGAACTCCACCCTCAATGTAGTCGCCGACGCCAAAACTTAGAGACATGGCGAATACGAGGACGAGGATCATGGCGTTGGAAATTTGTTTGAGGAGGATCTTGTACCATGATATCGATCCTCCGGTGTTTAGTTCGTTGGGTGGATGAGCAGCTTGAATTGATTGGACTTGGCTGGCCGAGAGACCCCTATCCAAGTTGGTGTTGAGTTGACTTGCGACATCTTCATTGGAGAGAAGGAAGGCGTGTGGGGTTGTCGAATATGATTTGGTGTTAGGGGAGGACATCTTCAAATCATTGAAGAAGATGAGGCAATATTTCAGATAATAAATGAAAGAAAGATATTGCGTAGAACGATGAAGTCTTTCTTGCTCTATTCCTAGTCAAGGGAATAGTAGGGAATGATTTATTGGGAAGAATTCTTCTTAGTTTACCTTCTAGAATATTTCCACGACCAAGGGAAACACCCCGCATATATATATTCAACCACCATCTCGAATGCTCGCAAACTCGGCATCGAGCCAAGTTTGTATGATGGCATACCCAGGAATCAAGAACTTTGGGAAGTGGTTGTGTGGTACGGACAAGAGCCAAGGGTTTCTTGGTTTGGCTCGGCCGGCGGAATCATGGTGTGATCAGGAGAGGCGGAAGAGGAGGCGGAGTGGAGTGGCAATAACAGAGGCATCTCATTGGCTTAGAACGGTGGACGGAGAGTCAGGTGAGCAGCTTGGCGCACGTGCTAGACTGTTCTTGGGGTACTTGGCGGCTGTGCTAATTGGTGGGGGAGGGGTTGAGTCCGAATAAGGTTACTGTTCTCGAAGACTTTAGGAGATATGATGTCGCTAGTTGATGCTACTTCAGTAGTTTATCGTCGCATCTGCCATCTCTGGTATCTTTCATATGCTACTTTCTAAGTGTTTGGGAAAGAACACGCTACGCAGATAATTCGAGAACTATGCGTAATTGCCTGGAGAGATGGTGCACAGAATGGTCGAGTGGTATGGCCGAAAGACAGTTGGTTCTCAGGATATGCATTTTTAGGGCATGGCTCCGGAGGGGAAGGGAAGTTGCAGGAATTCCGACATAATCCTTGATATCGTGTGGATCGTATACTAGTATATGGTCGAAGGGTCCGGTGGTGCGGGACAGCTCTGCAATGGCAGTGCTCTACTTTAAGATGCGCATTTGATTCACCATGTCGTTGAATGCAGCTCAATTGATTTGTGAGTTCAATTTAAGCATTCAATAAAAGTGGTTTATTGCTAACGCGCAGCGCTTACGCTTTAGAAATTAGTAGTGGTATTGGCGTCGATATTCTACATTTCTGGATATTACTGCTTCCTCATCTGGGCTAATTAACCAGTCCCAAGGTCGCCGGCGTCCTTATTACCACACTAGTAGGTTAAGTCCACCCAGCTAGCATGTACTATCTCCTAATTCGGCACTACTCATGAGATATGGTAGCCCTATCGCCACACCACCATCTAGCCACAACTAGCTCAGCATCTCCCGGTCTATCGTCCAGTAGCTTTATTTACTCTTTCTTAAAGTCGTCATATGCAGATGACCATATTCTATATTTTCGAACTAATCTAACACTTGAGAAGTCTGGCGCTAGTCAATCATTCACCTGTTCTCGACAGTCTTCAGAAAAGCAGGCAGTTTGCTTCGAAGTCTACACCTGCCCTTCCTTGTTCGCTCTATCATTGAAAGAGGTGGGCAGAGATATTATTCTCAATCCAAAGGAGATGGACTAATCACAAGAATAGCTTCTCTTCTGATCGTCAGCCTGTATTCGGCCTCAGGAGAGCTTCAAATAGGAACCAGAGCAGATTTTGTATGCCAGCAACAGATTGTCCAGACGGAAAATAGAACTCTTGTCTGATTCGCATTGGTAGCCTTCAGAAGCAACCCACTATTGCATGTAGGTGCATCGTGCACAATCCAGCGGGTATCAAAACAGTGACAAAACTGTCTGCTGAACGTTAAGTCCAAGCCTGAAAGTCAAACCACACCTACAGATTCTCAACTTTCTACTTATATTCTCCTGACTATCACCATGCCATTCTGCGAACGTATCTGACGGCCTGATTGTCAAAAGTTTGCCCAGAACCACGCTAACTGAAGTCCTGGCAGTCGACTGCATTCTCAAGAGACCCTTGATTCGGACGAATCTGACGAAGCTTGTCCTCAAGTGAAGTACTAGTATTCATCAATTGTGCATTTGGTTTGCAAACTGTCTTTTCGCTGCTAGAGATGTGTAAAGACCATCCATGAATCACATCCGAGACTTATGAACTTGTAAGAGACAATTGGGCGTCAAGATTGACGTCAAAACTCCAGGAGGAAATAGGATTTCTTGTCTTCAAACACATATTAATCTTCAATGTCCTCCGGAATGTGGTGGTTCGGACGTTTGTGCTACACATCTGATACGCGCAAAGTCGTCTGGACGGTGTAGAATCAGATGAATGATCAGAGCTGGTGAAAGTCTTGAACTGCTAGAGGTGGCTAGCTTTTCGACCTTGTCTTCGATAGACAAGGCAGCAAGTTCCCATTCCACAATCACATATTCATTGTGTTCTCGAAATCTCTGAAATAAAGATCTTTCGTTCCTGGAACAAGATTCGACTTACTTCCTGACCCAGTGGAGCATTTGATAACCAATTCCTGTGGGTTAACCTTTCGAATGGTTGGCGATTAGATACAACAAAACCAATGGCCGTGAACACGCAACCAATATTCGCACGAAAGGATATTTGATTCATGATAAACTCACTAACAAATTACTTTCTAAGAACATCCGCACCGAAGCAAATAAATAAAGCAGACTATTTATCCGCAATTCCCCAATGCGGGGCGTTCGAAATCCGGGAATGTTTTTCCGTCCATCCCCCGCATTTTGGAGACGTTCCACCAGCAGACGTCATCTGCTATGAGCCAATGGGGAAACTGATGAAAAAGCACTGTTCATGTAGCAGCACCTATTGCTCGGGAAAATCTCGAGCGAAGATATGTTGATCGTCAGTTCCTTCTGCGAAATGGGAGGCGGAAGAATTTGGTGGGGATGCAGAGGAATGGAGCTATATTGCTTGGGAGGATATAAATGCTTCATGACTTGGCACCCGATTCTCCTGTTGTTACCTGTGATTATCCGGCTTTGTTTTCACCATGAAGTTTTCTCGTGCCGTATCGATCGCTTGCGGGATATGCACCGTGTCCGCGCTTCCGTCGTCAAAGGCCAAGTCTTCCTTCAATTGGCGTGATACCAAGTATCTGTAAGTTTGATGTGTTTATGGCACGATTTCCACTTCCATTTCGTATATTTCTAATGTTCTGACATATCCACTAGTCTGGCATTCGGAGATTCATATACCTATGTACAGGGAACATATGGTCATCAAAATTACTCCTTCATCGGAGATCTCCAAGATTTCTCATATACGCCCGAAGAACTTATGAGCAATAAGATCATCCAAAATCAGGTATATCTCTGTTTACCATCACGAGTTAGGGTGAAATTGATGAAAGATAATAGCTTAGTACTTCAGCCGGAGGTCCAAATTGGGTTGAATATCTCACATCCTGCTTTTCTGGTCTCTCATCAAAATGTACAAAGCAACTGTGGGACTTTGCATTTGCAGGATCCGATGTCTCAACAACTTAGTACGACCTACTATCATTTCAGAGGCAAATTTTACTAACAGAAAATTAGCACTGCTCTCCATCACAATTACACTATCTCGCTAGAAAACCAGATCAAGCAATGGTCGACCTACGCTCAACCCGTGATCCCAATGGACCCGTCGAAGACACTCGTCGCTATCTGGATCGGCATTAACGATATCGGAGACACTGATTCCTACAAGTTCCCCTCCTACAACTCAACATCATTTGCATCTCTCTACACCAATATCATCCGCGCCGAATTCGCAGCCATCGAAACGATCTACAAAGCTGGATTCCGGAACTACCTCTTTATGAAACTGCCACCGCTGCAACGAACCGTATGTGATATCTCGTTAGTTTCCTAGAGCCCCGTTGCTGATTTATACATTCTAGCCACCCAATCTCATTCGAGCAGCTGGTCCTCTTCCAAATGCTACCATGCTGAATCAGTACAACAGCATTTTAGCATCCACTGCGGCGAATTTTGAATCGACTCATCCCGGTACAAAAGCCATGGTCTTCGATACGTTTTCGTACTTGACCTCTGTGCTTGACGATCCGGCGCCTTATGGAATCAAGAATATCACGAACTACTGTCCTCGATATGATGCTCCTGATATTGCTAGTAAGTCTTCAGTGGTTTTACCCCGGACCTACGGATGAGTAAGGGACGATACTAATTGTTTACAGCTAATTACGCCGCGTATGGATGCATCCCCATCCCACAATACTTCTGGTATAATACTGGTCATATCACATATCATACGCATGATATTCTAGCGAAGGAAGTGGTCAAGTTTTTAGATTCTCAAAGTTCGAGTCATTGAATTTAGACACTTCACATCTAACGATTAATTTTTACACCTATTTAAACTTTACAAAAAGCCCTTGCTAGACTGATGTACATTCTACGTCCCACTCATGCTCCCATCCCTCTTCATGCTTTAATCGTATCATATGCGCTTCCCTTCCGAATGCGTCTGCCCCATACCCATAAGACCCACGGCACGGGTAATAGGGCAACACAAACAAATCCCAATAAGCTCGTGGCCCATGCAATCCCCAACCTCCTATACATCTGCAGCGTGAACAACGGGAATGCAGCACCTAATACATATCTCAGCAGGCCATTCGCAGCAAGTGCCGATGCACCTGTTAGCGCTTGGTAAGTATCGATGAGATAATTCGCCGACGCTATCAATCAATATTAGTATACGAAAACTCATCAAGAGAGACAAAGTGGAAACTCACCTATAAAGACCGACAAATTCCCCCATGCAAAGAAAACCGACCCTACCACCGCCACGCTCCAATGCACTCCCTCTCCCGCACTCCACGCAAACCAAAATAGTCCCACCGGCAACCCAAAACTGCCCATCATCGCCGGATACAGTCTGAATTCCGGCGCAACCACACCTCCCCTGCCTTCTAGATACGACTTCTTCACCAGCGGCTGATACAGATACTCATCGCACGCAACGACCGTCGCGACCGCAAACGCACACCCCACGCCAATAGCCAAGAACACTAACCCGCTCTGCTCCGTATCGAAACCGTAGACCTTTTTGAAAGTGTACGGAAACGCAGCGAAGAAGCTGAAGAGAACGGAGAAGTTAAATGCGACGTACAAACTGAGGAAGGCGACGATGGGTTCGGTGAAGAGCATGTGGATGGGTCGGAAGAGGGTGACTGTGAGGAGGAACTTAATCTTCGCTTGTTTGGAGGGGAAAGGGGAGGCGGGGACGGGCTGGCCTAGCTTTTTCGCGCGGGTGAGGAGAAGTCGGGAGTGCAGTGTTTCGGAGGTGAAGAGGAGAGGGAGGAAGGAGAAGATGCTGAAAAATATGAGAGTCCATTGAGTCCAGCGCCAGGATTTTCGTACGGTTACGAATGAGCCTATTACTGGTCTATTTATTTCTCATCGTTAGCTTTCTCTCATAACAATACCACTTCCAATTTTCAAGGAATACTCACCCCAATGCTGGCCCCAAAAAAGGACTCATAACATAGAGTGCACTCGGTCGAGCTCTTTTCTCCGCCGGAAAACAGTCCGCAATACTACCTGCGCCAATAGCCAAACTGGGAGAAAAAGCCATGCCGGCAAAAAAGCGCAAGACGCAGAGCTGCGCCATAGTTTGCGAGAAGCCACAGCCAAGCGTAAAGATGCATCCTAAAGGAACAGAGAAGAGATAGACTGGTTTCCGGCCGAAAGATTCAGAGAGAGGTGCTGCGAGGAGTGGTCCTAATGCAAGGGCTAACACATAGAAGCTGAGAGGGAGGAGAGATACGGTGCTGCCGGTGTGGAAGTCGAGACTTAAGGCGGGGACGGCGGGGGTACAAATTGATGAGCCGAGGGTTCTGAAGGGAGGAATTAGTACTGTGCAGTGCGGTGTGGAAAATCTAATCAAACTCACGCAGAGAAGGAGATGAGAGCGGGTGGAACAACATGCCAGCATCTTTTCCACGTCGGCCAATTCAAAGGATTATCGGGGTCGTCCGGACCATTCCATTTCAACGGCGGTACAGCTGCTGTCTCATTTTGACTTTCGATATCCTTTTCCCCTATTTGACCAGTTGGTAGGACGTCGACTTGGTCCGACAAGCTCGAGGCTCGGAATATCTTCTCGTGCTTTGGGTCATCATTAGACATTCTTGCTGTGGGGTCTTCCTCCTCCCAAATCAGTGCTGGATATCTCAGAGTGTATCAATATCACAAACGGCTATCGTTATATGTTACGAAATTCGGAATTCGGCTTCGTATCGACGTTCCATGATCTAGAGACATAGCAACCAAAGCAGAAAATGAGCTCAGCTTACAAATACCATACGGATGAAGAATATTTGAAGACGTGATTGAATGCATGCTGCCACATCTTCGGTGCCCGCCAAGTAAACAGTTATGTTTTCTAATCTCTTTACCCTTTTCAGTGAGCCTCGGGATGTCACTGAGTGCCAGGATAACGTGTGTCGAGACGTAGGAAATGATCTACAGTAGACTCGATCTTCATTCGTTAATCTTTGTATCGGACTACCAATTCCGTGCATTCGGTTTTGATTGAGTTAGATTGAGAATCCAGAAAGCTTGTTTACTACGTTTTGATAGGTGTTTCGATCTTACTGTACGTGCGTAAAGTCCATGATTACTGATCGTCAACCGAACCTTCTTTGATTACCGATCTTTGCCGAGCTCGGGCAACTTATTCAAATTTAGCTTTCTACAAGCTCAAGTTAATCTAATCTGAGTGATAGAGAAGAATTGGAAGTCACTTACTGCTGGCGACAGTGTGTAGGAGAAAACAATCGATACCGGAAGTACCAAATTCTAAATAACTCAACAGTTCAACGTCCTCAGTATTCATGTATTTATGTCTATTCTACGCACCTCATGAAAGCATTTTCCCTGCAGTTTCGTCAAGTCAACCAGTGATCGTTGTCGCCATAGCTGTCACAATCACCGCCCATACCCAGACCGTTAATGGCCGTATCTCCAAGGAATCTTATACTGTAAGATCTGGCTATACACATGGTAAGTCCCCGGGCACCACTGGTTCTGAGAATAATGAAGATCGACTCAACAACTCCAAAGTAAACCCCAAGGTCTGATTTAGGCTCTGCATCTGTACATTCAACGTCCTGCGGAAGGTATAAGAATCGATTGCAGAGATTAATTGTTCTCTAGCATTTGCGTCATCCCAAGTGACCCATGATAACATACAGCATAGCACATAAAAATCTACGTTAGAAAACGACCCAAAGAGATGAATTCCCTCCAAGTCAAGTTCCCGAGCACGCAGCCTCAGAAATTTTCACATCACAGCAGCGAAAAAATGCAAGCCCGTATATCCAAATGATAGTAATAAATATAAATCAATTCGCCTAATCCACGCCCGGAACGTCCATAACCCCTCTCCCAAAGAAGTCGCTGATAGTACCAAACTTATCCGAACTTCTAGCCAGCACATCCAAGAACAGATCGTGCCGCTCCGCACTTTCTTCCTGTGCACGTCTGATAGCCTTGATGGTATCATTTTCCTTCTTGCAAGTAGGACAGTCGCCCTCCACGTTCCCCTCGTCGTCGACTTTCAAACATCGTTGATGGAAGCTATGCTTACACATGAAGTGCACTGTAGGGAGATCCAATTGTGTGCCGCAGAATGAACATCTAGTGGCGTTGAATGTCTGCGGTTTTTCGGAAAGATCCAAAATCTCTTGCCGTTTGGTCTGTGTGTCTGTTCGGTATGAACTAATAAGCCTGCGATTCGATGCGATTTCTTTCCGCTCGCGCTCAATAGTTCGTTGAAGATATGATTTAACCATGCCCATTGTTGCTACGGCGTTTGTGCTCAAGGTCTGAATCACCTGCAATGGTGCCATTAACCCATCGGCATCGATCTTGTCAAGTACAAAATCTAGTTCATCTCCCGCTTCTTCTAGAACTTTTGGATCGGAGGTGAAATAGGCAAGTGCAGCTGGATACAGCTGTGGCTCCTCGGGGCCATATTTACGTAACGCTTTGATGGCACCGAGGGTATCTTTCGCTGAAGTATATGATCGGAAAATATCAAAGCGTAGGCCTGCTTGCTCGCGCACCAGAGTCGTTCCGTCTTTGAAGTCCGACAGATGAGAGAGCAGGAGCACGTTTGAGATATCGATCGGGATGTCTTCTCCTTCGATGAGTTTCTTTGCCTTTCCTTCCCACTCCTCTCGGTTTTGACCTTTCTTTTCATTGGATTTGTGGAGATACATCTCGAAGAGAGTGGTATAGAGGTCAATCTTATCCCGTTCCTCGAGACCTGGTTCTTTTAAACAAGCTTCTAGGAAGACGATAAACTCTTCAGGGTGATCTACAAATGAGGAGAATGCAGTCCTAGGCTGTGGTGGGCTGTAAGCAGGAGGCGGTGGTAACTGCTCAATTGTTTCGATCGTCGGACCATCGCTGGTACCAGGTTTGGGAAATCCTGGGCTAGTTGGCGAAGCAAGGACAGTCGAATTCATAAATGGAAGTGGAAGAAGATCCCTCATATTTTGAACAGCATTCACAGCACCAGCAGCGTAACCCGGCTGATGCGAGGGGCTTTCAAGGATGACAACGTCTTTCCTAGGCCGATAGCTGCGAGTGTAGTAGTCAATAAAAATCTGCGTAGTATCCTGTGGACAGTGTTCCAAAAG
This sequence comes from Clarireedia sp. CPB17, assembly GCA_002242865.1. Lineage (NCBI taxonomy): Eukaryota > Fungi > Ascomycota > Leotiomycetes > Helotiales > Rutstroemiaceae > Clarireedia > Clarireedia sp. CPB17. The sequence continues at coordinate 20,783 of LLKJ01000128.1, read as the reverse complement.
GACTCGGGCATATTTCATTAGAATCGGATATGCCTAGTCAAAAATTAGGATGAATGCCATGTGAAGACTAGAGAAGACTTACAGATTCAGGATCAAGCCGCCAGATATATTGTAGAGCTTCCGTATACCGCTTCGAATCCTCAATAAGTATGTCTACCACCAATTCATGTTCCCCATGCTTCTTAGCTAGATAGGCTGCCTGCTCGTAATACCCACCCTGTCTGCACATGGTAATTGCAGTATCGAGATCGAATTTAAGGTCACCTGGAGTTTTTATGAACTTCTCAAGCTTGTCAATGTCTTTCAGCTTCGCATAGCAATTAAGAAGGAGAGTAGTGTGGTCGGCGGTAGCTTTGTTGTGTTCGTGGAGCTCCTCGAGATACTCAATCAAGTTGTGGATACGCTGAGTATCAAGGTACTGAGTTTGTTAGCTACAATGATTACAAAAAAGTGACACGAGTATGTACCTTGCGAATGACTTGCGATGGTTCTGTGGTATCAATTGCCTTCAAATACTGCTGCATAGCACCATCATAGTCCCCTTTCTGATACAAAAAGTCACCAGATTTTCGGTATATCACGCTCTGTTGCTTCGAATCCATACCGGCCTTTTGAGCCAGATTGATAGCATGAACGAAGAGATTCCTTTGATATAGGATCTCTAGTCTTTGCTGCAGTGGCTTCTCGTGGTAACGATGAATCTACTTAGTAGTTAGTGATGCGCATCAAAAACATTGGCGATTTCCAACCTTTCCATCTTGTGTCAACGTAAAGAGATCGCCCTGAATGATAAACAGATCCTTGACTTGAGAAACCAACGACTCAGAGTGGGCCACAAATTTCAAGTCCGTATCCAGCAACGTGAATGTCGATGTGTTGAAAAGATCCTCGGCATGAGCGCCACCAAACTGTCGAGCCGTGCTAGCTCTAGCAGCAACAGTCGTAGCGGGTGGAGAGACAACAGCGACATAATCTCCGTGTATTGCAACGAAGCTTTTTGGGCCGTCATAACCATAGCAAGAATTCCTACCATCGACCCGATAATAGTAAATAGCATCATCTCGAGCGACTAGTATATCTCCGTTCTTATGATCTACCGTCATACACCCAACAGCACATCCAGAGTCTTCTACCGGCCTAGCTGGTTGACCTTGTCCTCTGCCTGATATTACAAGCTTGACCAATCGTGACGTCGTGGCAACATATAGATTGACGACCCGTTCCTCCTCGCGGAATGAAACTCCGGTAATTGGCTCCTCGGATTCGTGGACCGTTCTCTGCTTCGCCCCACGCTCATGTATCAAGTCTCCTCTTATGACTGTAACAGCCCCGTTTGCAAATCCGACCGCTAGTTGGGAGAGATCCTCGAGTGCAGTGAACGCCGAAATCTACCAAATATCAGCCGTTGATTCATAAATGCCCATCCCTAGTCTCGCGAAGAAGTAATGCGACGTACAGGAAACTGCTTGCGCCCATTTTGTATGCTCAGAGACGATTGGCACGTCGGCAAGCCCGTTTTCTTCACGGTTTTGTCTAACGCCCACACCTTCAATATCGGTTCGTGCGACAAATCTTCCTGGAATTCATCAGTGCCCGGCATCAAAACATCATTTGTTTCCACCCACAGCAATCGTGATCAATAATGATGTGCCCTCCACTTGCTTCATATGCGTTATCGAGCCGACATCGTGAGCTTGGAAGGTGCGCAAGATCTTGAACGACGGAGATAGTATTCGTACGATTCCATCATAGCTTCCAGTAAAAAGATTGTCTGGCCCCGAACATATGCAGCTTATTTCGTTGTTCTCGAAGAAGGATTTACTCTCGCTGTCTGGCGGCTTCACTTGGCTGACCTCGAAGAAATCGAATGTTTTCCACTATAACAGTCAATATATAATGGCTGGCACAACAGATAGAGAACATGAGGTGCTCACCGAAGTTAAAGCCATACTATCAGTTCATCACATTCATAGTTTACCTAGGAATGGAGAGAATATAAGTTGTTGATAGCTCCGCAACGACGGGATTGAAGATGCAACAAGGCTGCTAGGTTTAAGCTCATGGACCTAGCACCTAGCTGGTCATGGCGCACGGACGTCGGCGTATTAAGAGTTACAAGATCCGTGAGAGCTCCTGCGGAACATGTCATACACTGGAAGTCAGAATATATCTTCATTGCAGACAGTAGTCAAATTGATTGATTTTTGAGTATGATTTACTAACAGTGGTGGGGGTGGACGGTCTCTGCTGCTCCGTTACCCCAGAGCTGTCTCCAGCTCCAGAACATTTACCCCTTTGATAGAGCTTCTAGAACAAACTAGTCCAAGATGATCCTCAGCGCCTGCCCAGAGCGCTACATATATATGACCACCACTCAAGTCGATACTCCTTATCGATCTTCTACGGGCAAATTTTCGAGTCCTCTCCCTTCTAACCCACAAAACTCCATATCTGTCGAATCAACAATCACGTAAACATTTACAAATGAGATCTTCGCGAGAGCCCCCGTGTAACCAGGATCCTTCCTCCATGCCCCAGTTGCCGCGTTTCCTGTACGCGCACCCTTCCATTCCCCCCTTTGTAACTCTACGCCTTGCTCGTCCAACGTCATTCACACAATCAGCACGACTAATTCTATGCTCCTGATCCACCCTTTCAAGGACTAGCTAGCCGACTTCGAATAAATATGAATCAATGCGCATCCTCAGGAAAGATGTCGGCCCAGATGCTTCATTTCCAATGCAACCAGTTGGCAGAAGCACCGCCAGCGGTGCGCAATATCAACCACTTGACGAGGCAGAGGCCTCTCCAAACCTGATAGCCGCTGGACTAGAGTTCGGAATTGACGAATCCACATCAGAACTAGACGGGGATAAAGACGACGATGTCGAAGACACGGCATTGTTGCTATCAGAAGACCCCTTAGCTCTAGGGGTCCCAACATCTGAGAAACGATTTTGGTGGCAGCGATCACAAGTCCGGTATGATGCAGATGCCATTGCAACACAGCCATCCGTGTTCGATGATCCAAAAACCGCCGAAGATTATGCACCTCCTGAAGAATGGGAAAACTACCACCGATTTGATCCCAAAGTACGCTGGACATGGCGGGAAGAGCATGCCTTGGTGCGAAAAGTCGATATTCGTATCATGCTTTTTGCTGCTATCGCCTTTATGGCACTTGAGCTGGATAGGAGTAATATTTCCCAAGCATTGACAGATAACTTCTTGGAAGACTTGGGAATGACGCCAAATGGTATTCTAATCCAATGAAACGTGATTATTCGAGGACTGATTTGAAATGATAAGATTACAACCTCGGAAATACAGCTTTCAAGCTGGCTTTTCTATGCGCAGAGCTGCCTTCTCAATTGATAGCAAAATGGATCGGTCCTGATATTTGGATCCCTACCCAGATGGTCGTATGGTCAGTTATTGGATCAGGGCAGTTCTTCCTACAAGGGAGGACTTCTTTTCTCATCACCCGTGCACTGCTTGGTATGCTTCAAGGAGGGTTTATTCCTGAGGTATGTCAACTTCATTGTTCGTTACCTTAACAGTCCATTGACTGTAAATATACAGATCATTCTATACCTGTCCTATTTCTACAAACATCATGAGCTATCCCTCCGTCTCGGTTTCTTCTGGACCGCTTCAGCCATGGCTGACGTGTGTGGAGGATTTCTCGCCTTTGGTATACTTCACCTCCAAGGAGCACGTGGCCAAGCCGGCTGGCGCTGGCTCTTCTTAATCGAAGGCATGCTCACCCTCGTCGTTGGTCTCCTCGCTACAGTCCTCATGCCATCATCGCCCACATCCACAGCCTCATTTTTTCGCGGCCGTGACGGCTGGTTCACAGTACGAGAAGAGCTCATCCTCACCAACCGAGTCCTCCGCGACGATCCATCCAAATCATCCATGCATAACCGCGAGCCTCTAACCTTGAGACTCCTCATCCAATCTTTCCTTGACTACGATCTATGGCCTATGTATATCCTCGGCCTCACCTTTCAAACACCCATGAATACGCCGCAGAACTATCTCACGCTTACCTTGAAAGGTATGGGATTTGGCACGTTCAATACGAACTTGCTTGTCATTCCTAGTCAAATCGGACACATATTGACCATGCTCGGTCTTACTTACGCCTCGGAAGTATTCGGTGAACTCACACTCACTGCACTCATCGGTCAGATATGGGCTCTACCTTTAATAGTATTCATCTACATCGTTGACATCAATTCGATTAATCGCTGGGTGGCATGGCTCATTCTCACCATTCTTCTTTCCTACCCCAACGGTATGTCATTATGGTCTTCTCTGAATAGCACTGAGAGTTAATTCCAATGTAGCTCATCCCCTGCAAGTGAACTGGAACTCCCGAAATTCTAACACCGTCCGTTCCCGCACTGTGTCTGCAGCACTTTACAATATGTCCGTCCAAACATCCGGCATCATAGCCGCCAATATTTACAGAGACGACGATGCGCCGCGTTACAAGAATGGTAAGCACCCCGACCCCTTCTGCGACTAGCCTATCCATCAACAAGTCTTCTGCACCATCAGCAGTCCTTCTACCCTATTCCCCTTGCATTTCCCCTTAACACCCTCCAACCCAGCCCATCTAACCGTTCTCCCCTTCCCAGGAAACCGCACCCTACTCCTCCTCGTCTTCCTCAACATCATCCTTTACATCCTCACCAAAATCTACTACATAAAGCGCAATGCCTACAAAGCAGCCCTCTGGAACGCCATGAGCGAAGAAGACAAACGCCACTACATCTCCACCACCAAAGACGAAGGAAATAAACGGCTGGACTTTAGATTTGCACATTGATTGCTTCGAACGAAAGATTACAATAGATATGCTAGGGTAGACTGAGCTTGAAGTTTGATTGTGGACTAGATGGATCATCACTTCATAATCAGAGAGTCGTAGATTTGTTGAACACGCGGTAACTCGATGATCGAACTGCACGAATGAAGCAATACACCGCTTCATAAATGGTTTCCTGGTGTAAACAATTTGTTCGTTCAAAAATTCTGCATCATCCGCAAAATGCTAATGCTCAAATACAATTTAAAGGATGAGTGATCAATTTATAATCGTAAACCCTAATACGCTGAAACTCAAATGTCGTTCCCCTATGTCTATGCCCAATCATAGTAAAAGAAAAGTCCCCTGTCGGTCATTGCAAAAAGAAATTTGGGTCGATAGGTAGCAGTAATACAATTGCTGTAAGCTTCATAAGTTGGAAAGTGTCAAGTTGTTGACTTCATTAATGTTCCTTGTCACGATTTCGAACATCGCGTTGGAGAGACGTTCACTAAGCACATTAGTTTGTTGCGGATAATGGGAACTGGGAATCATACCAGGATCTCATCATCCATGTTTGCATCCCCGTTAGCGGCAGGCTGAGCTGCTGCGTTTGCAGCTTGGTTGCCATCATCCATGTTCGCTTGGTTGTTACTGTTGTCACCAGCAGCTCCGTTTCCGCTCTCCCAGTAATCTGCCATCTCGAGATCAAGCTCCTCCGCAGTCTTCTTCGCCGGTCGGGCAGGACGAGCAGGTCTTTTCCCGTCCTTCTTCCTAGGTTGGGCTTTGCCTTTAGCATTGCCAGGTTTGTTGTTATTGATTGCGGCAGATTTGGGTTGCGATTTTGGTGCACTGCTTGTAATGTTAGTCCGTGCTCGCAAAGAAACAAGGATTGATGCACTTACCTGATACGATCGTTGAGTTTCTTTGGGGCACCAGACGGAAGACCAGAAGCAAATGACTTGGCATCTACAACAAGATTGACCTGCTCAAATTTAGCGCAGATCTTGCCATAGCATAATGTGATTGGTGGCTTACCTTTAATATAGGACCTTTGTCAATGCTAACACCATCCAACGCTTTCATGGCCGTGGCAGCATCAGCTGGACGATGGAAAGCAACAGTTGCTCGGCCTCGGCTAACACCATTTGGACCATATGAGATCTCGACAGATTTCGTGCCTAATTTAGCTCCTTTGAAGTACTCCTATTATCGAAAAGGTTGAGTTAGTGACGGAAATATAACATGCAAAAACATGGTTTCTGGATCGACGGCGACTCTTGACGTAAGGAAAATATTCGTAAAGCTCCGAAATATTTCAGGGACCACCTTCATGAGCAACAGCGAGCGAGCAGTGAGGGTTGGGAACTTCCTAGGTCGACCGTACTCATACAGGAAAAGAACACGAAGAAGCGCATGGATGCACCGCGTGAATTGACAGCCCAGCCGCGCTGAAGCGATTGGGACATCATGCATATCCTAATAGGATGCCCAGCGCAACACTACTAAAGATCTATGCATTTCTTTGGTTCAAGAACTCCCGTCTTATCGCGCATAGGACCTGTAATGCAGATTGCATGACTTCCGCGATACGTGGAGCACTCATGCTCGTTGACAATATCGCAGCATTCAAGTTTTGTATTGTCTTGACTCTGACACTGTGCTCGCTGATGCTCAATCGTGCCCACTACATCCGCAGGAGGTTTGGTTTGAATGATGTTAAGTGGATATTTGCGCTCATGCTCGGATACCGCACTTGTCTGCGCCAAATTCATCATGAGGTGCTTGCCAGGCAACCAGAAGAATCATTGGTCTTATGCAATATGGCGACGACGTGAAGGCCCAGGAACCAATGTGCCTATCAATGTGCATGTGGAGGTATTGGGAGCAGGCAGGTTGAGTTCTCAACGCATAATGGCACTTATATCCCGTAAATGCAAAATCCTCTTCAACTTCGATAGACGAGGACAAGCGTATACAAATTTCGACAAAATCGAAGATCGTCATGATCCCATTGGTTAACATACCTTAACCATTTGCTCATTGACATCGCCCGGCTGTGAAGAGACGTGTTAGAGATAATTAAGCAGGATGCTGGGTGCGAGATGGTCACATACCAAGTTTTCGATCAGAATCTTGCTTGCCAACTGCGCGGGCGCAGAAGCAATGGGGCCGGCCTTTACAGCACCCTTAATAGGCTTTTGTGACTTCTTAACACCTCCAGCTGGAGCGTTGCGACGAAGATCTTTGCGGGCATTACGAGCATTGCCGACTCTTCGAGTAGCAAGAATCTCATCAAGAGAGGAATCGAGTTTGTCAGACATTTTGATGACGTTGGGCGTTTCTGAAAGTGAAGATGGCTGAAAATGGATGGCAAGGTTAGGTTTAGTGACAACGTAGTGAGCGTGTTTAATATGATCGCGATCGAGGAGTTTGTGGATAAGAGAAGGCTGGCAGACTTTGTTCTTGATGCGCTGGGATGGGATTTTCCCTAGAGTATAAGGCTTTGGTGACGCGCTGGCGTTTGTTGTTTTGGTTGTTGAGACAAATCGTGGCAATCGATATTAGAAAGTTTTGGAATTGCTGCCCTCGTACAGGTGAAAGAGTTCGAGAGATTGTACGAAAAGGTATGGATAATGGTAGATTTTGTTGTGACGATAATTTACGTCGGGAGATGATTTTATTCTGTGTTGTGAGTAAAGGACAAAGAAGGGAGGAGGCTGAGTTAATTCAACACGCAAAGAAGATTCCGAGTGGGTAATGCACTAAGCTTCTTCTGGTGACCCATTTTGTGTATCACGTGGTAAGCTAACTACATTTGGGACTCACAGAGGTCTAGGCTGTATACACAAACAAGCTTGGGACAATATAATCTACGAGCTTGGGGACAATATAATGTACAAGCTTGGGACAATACAATCTACAAGCTCGGGACAATACAGGAGGAATCTATGGTTTCACGGAAAAATAGTGGTCAAGTATTCACTTACATCTGGTATGCGCGCCGACATTTACAACAACAGTTATGTTGCACAATGGACTTGATCTCAGTTCGTTCACTTGTAAACGAATAGGAAGAACACGACATAACGACAGAATATGGGTTTTCTAGAGGTTCGGATTTTTGAATACGTCTCCATATTCTGCACATGCTTGCGTATAACGCATATTGTTTGAAACGACATATGTCACTGCATTGTACCACGATGCAGTGAAGTATGGAACGAGGACCGACCCTGCCTTGACTGCTTTTCTTATGATCATCACAGATGACCATGCAATGTTTTCAAATTGCCTCATCGCTTTCCAGTTCCTTCACACCTTAACGCCATAACAGCATCCCAGAATAGTAATGTACAACAACAGCCCTCTCATTGCCGTGTCCCTGCATATATCCACAGAAACTTTCTTGTAGAATAGTATCGCGCTTAATGTCCCATCCCCAAGCGTTCACTCTACTCATCTAGCGACCACGTTCGCTTTGCTGTCCTGGGAAATTGAACCGGTCTTGCTGTCCGGCTTGGGCTCCTCTACAGCATTGACTTCTAGAATGTGGTAAAGTATGATGAGGAGCATGGCGGCCGAGCCAAGGAAGATAGCAAGGCGGTAGAGCTCATCGTCTGAAATCATCTTCAGTGTCGATTGTGCGAAGGGGTCGTGAGTTTGATTTTTGGAGAGGTGATGTTTTCCGAAGGCCACGTAAGGTATTTCGAGGACGATTGGGAAGATTGGTCTGGTAAATGTGAGAAATTGGGTTAAATCAATTGAAACCAAAGATTCCAACTCTCTTGACTTACAATTGTTGCGTCTTCTTCAATTGACGTTATATTCTCAATATCTCGTCGTGTCTTGAAGCTTCGCGATCTCCATGAGCTTCGTAAAACCAGCTTGAACTCTCCAAAGTTGACGCAGCCTTGAAGCCAAAGCTTCCAATCCCTACTAGCGCTTTCGCTAATTCGGCCACTGAATCTTCACCCCACCAAATTCAAGTCTCAGTCCTTTCGTAATTCTGATTTGACTTGCCCAGAATCAACGCAGGCGAAAATCAGTCAGCCACCGGGAGGGAACTGAAATTTGAACACAGTCGTTTCTATACAGTCTAACGCCGGTACAACACGAAGCCCCTCTACGAGTTTCCTATTCTCGATTAGAAGCATCGTCCACTAGCCTTTCTCTGAATTTTAGCAAACCGACATCATGCCTCCAAAGAAGGGAAAGGGCGCGAACGAGCCGGCCAAGAAGGCCCCAACAGTGGCGGACAAGACCTTCGGCATGAAAAATAAGAAGGGAGCGAGCGCACAGAAAACGATCAAGCAATTGGGCGCAAACATTTCTGGATCGGCCGATGCAAAGAAGAAGGCTGCCGAGAAAGAACAGCTGAAAAGGGAGAAGGAAGCATCGGAGGCGGCGAAGAAAGAGGCCATGGAATTATTCAAGCCCGTTCAGGTTCAGAAAGTACCATTCGGAGTCGATCCAAAAACAGTACTATGCCAGTTCTATAAAAAGGGGCATTGCGAGAAAGGAAGGAAGTGCAAATTCTCCCACGACCTCAACGTTGAACGTAAAACCACCAAGATCGATCTCGCCCAAGATCCAAGAGAGCTAGAAGCCGAAAAACGAAAAGAGGAAACATCAGACGATTGGGATGAAGAGAAATTAAGATCGGTAGTCCTCTCGAAGAAAGGAAACCAGAAGTCAACAACGGACAAAGTGTGCAAATTCTTTATCGAGGCCGTGGAGGACGGGAAATATGGCTGGTTTTGGACTTGTCCTAATGGAGGAGACAAGTGCATGTACCAGCACAGATTACCACCAGGGTATGTTATTTCTTTCTCTTTACTAGTTTCGCATTTCGCTAAACACTTGTAGATTTGTTCTCAAAACAAAAGAACAGCGTGCAGCAGAAAAAGCTCTCATGGACAAGTCACCTCTCAAAACTCTCACATTAGAGGATTTCTTAGAATCGGAACGACACAAACTTACTGGCACTTTGACACCTGTTACTCCAGAGACGTTCGCGAAATGGAAGTCTGAACGTATGGATAAGAGAGCAGGCGAAGAGGCCGCGCGCCTTGCTAAGGAAGCTACTGGACGTGCAATGTTCGAGAAGGGCGACTGGGAAGCTAGTGGAGATGAGGATGAGGATGACGACAATGACGACGATGGCGACGCTTGGAATATGGAGAAATTGAGACAGGAAACAGATGCCGCCCGCGAGAGGAAAGAAGCCGAGCGATTGGAAAAGTTGTATGGTGGGGGAACAGTAGCAACTGAGCCTGCTCAAGTGGCTACCGAGGAGGGGGAGGCCTCCTGAAAGAACCGACACTACCATTTTCATAGTCATTCCCTAACAACACATTTGAGTTTGGCGTCATTGGTTTGAAGTGAAATGAATTCACAGCATGTACTGGGTGGTGCAACATCATCACGAAGGATTTTTGCACCTGGGCGATACTTATCGTGAAGAACGAATACGTATATCCACATTGCTCGAAGTGTTCGAGCAAAGACTGATGAATTACATGAAAGAGTTTGGGATATTAATGAAAGGTTATGTACATTCAAATGGTTACATTCATTAAACGCTCACTGGAAGTTCTTTCGAATGGTACTTGCAATTTCTATATCCTTATCCACCTCGCTCTGAAAACTCACCCAGCAATATATTTGCCAGTCACTTCAGCAGCAACCTTTGTCCCTCTCATTTAGATCACTGGCACCAGACTCAGTAACATTTTTTCGGAGATGGATCGAGGGAGCTTACATTTCTGCAATTGGAACGTCCAAGAGATCTTTGGTAAGCATACCGAACCCGCACAAAGCCCCTAACAATACAGCGATGAGGATATACCCTAAACCTCGATCAATGATACTCCTCTAGGACTGGGCTGCATGTCGCTTCACTCACCATTGCTATACATCCACATCATCATTATGCAATAGCTAATCCCAAATTGCGACATGTGTAGCAATCCCCTCAGGGCCTGCTCGAAGACGACACTCTGGGTCCATATTGTGGATTTGAGACTTTGTCCGCCAAGCAGTTTCTCCTCGCTTCCGTCCAAACCCTCTTCATTGTGTCTTCTCAACCGGTGTTTAGCTCGTAGATACCTGTCATAGTTTCGCTGGTATCGGCGAAGCAGCTCAAGACCGATAGGGAGCAGAAAACAGAGAAGACAAACGAGGACGAACTGGAAGGTCGAATGGACGTGAAATGATGAGGTCAGATAGCACGTATCTACCGTGGACCAATTCAAGAGCATCTGAAAACGTCAGTTCTATTTCAGTTCTGAAAAGGATGAGGCTCATACGGAGAGTTTGCACGAATTACTAGACATATCCATTGACATCGACATCGTGCTATCACTTCCAGGTGCACTTGAAGGTGCTGCCGGCATCTCCATGGTAACTCTTGAGCGATTATGTTTCGTGAGATCGTTTGAACCACAAACATGCGACGTTATATGGACAAATAAGTCCTGCGAAGTCTAGGGAGCAGATCATTTTTCAGTGCCTTTCGAAAACATAATGCTCAAATATGCGCAATCCCAGACTACTGGATTTACTATCAACCTAGGTAATTATGAGCACGATTATCTGAAGGTTTACTTTTGGACACGAAGTCAATTTGTTTGCACAGGTGTATACTTTATCTGCATTCAACCTTCGCAAATGCGCTCCTAACCTGTAGGAGCTGAAGGCGCGATTTGGTAGGATGCTTCTCTCGTAAAAGGTGTTGATATGGGATTCAGAAGACGCGTTTGTCATTTGTGGAGCAGCTTTGCAGCGCTGTTCTGCATGGATACCGTGTGGGAATACTGACTCTCTCCCTTACTCCGTTAATTTTCTTAATGAGGAAATTGTGCTTCATCCTCAACTCCCTCACCACCACCAACGTACAACTGTAAATCCGTACATATCCGTGTCCAGGTAACCAAAGAATCAGCTTACGATTTAAGGGTAGGACTAAAAGAGCTTTTTCAATGTACTAAGTATGATCGTATTGGGGGAAACATGCTCAAACTCTCGCATGCGGTGGCGCTAAATGTGCTCAAATTCAACATCATCCTTGGCACTGCACGCAAGTTACGCAAGTATGAGCTTGATTGGAAAATACAAACCATGATAACAACGGTCTACAAACTTCGCAGAAAACGTTCTTATTGAAAGCGGGGACTTGCTGGGGATTTGGTGGACCCCTACATGGAATACCCAGTACGCTATATACCTTCTATTAATTCAAGAACGGTTTCGAACAACGCTCTCGACGCATTTTTCGACTAGCTATACGTTTCCAACATCTATCTGAATAGAGAACTAAATAGATCATCAATTCATTAAGAGCCTACCATGCCGCTGATCAACGACAAGAAGTTTTCTTGGTGAGAAACAAATACCTACCTCCCAACTTTTCCATGGCCTAACAAAATGTAGCGAACCTTGCATTCGAGGTCACAGAGCAACATCATGCCAACATACCGATAGAATACTCATCGAAGTCCGCAAGCCCGGACGACCAATGCAGACATGCGGGCATCATTTCGCTACGTGCGTTTGCGGGAGACTCGCGGATGTATTTCCAATCGAAGGTATGGCATCCACGAGCGCTGAGACTACAAGAGGCTTATAAGATCAGCTCCTGTGAAGTATAATGCCCGGACTTTGGGCACAGCTGCGCCGTTATTTAAGACCACAACGGGAATTAGGAAGGCTAAGTTGAAGACTAGGAGAAGTAGTAGTTCGCAGCGGCAAGAGAAGACGAGAGCTTCGACCGAGCCAAGGAAGAGTACTTCTCCATTGTCCACACCGGCCGGGGAAGATATTGTTGAGTATGCGGCAGTGGATATCGACGCTGATGAACTCGTTGCGGACTCGGCACCTGAACACACGACACCCGCCCCCATACACCTAGAAGAGTATCCTACCGACTCCGCCCCTCTCCGGGATTTAACTATAGTCGAAGAACCACCCCACTCAACGTCTCTCCCGCCCATCACCTCCCTCCTCTCCCGCACCCAAGGTTTTCTCTCTACGCCCGCGAACAATATGAGCAAGGAATACAGTTCCATGTTTCACCGTAACACAAAATCATCAAGTCGCGTCGAGGATATCTCCATTACGCCGAATCCTGTGGATGTTTCTGCAGATAGGTGCAATGCTCAGACTCATGTTAGGGCGCAGTATATTATGGTGAAGCGGGATGATAGGTGGCGTCCGTGGGGGGCGGCTATGCATTGATAGGGAGGAATACAGCTTATAAGATGGGAATCATGTGCTAGTTATGGGTATGCAGAGATGTTTTGGGCAACAAGTGGGTTCTCATTCAGGTTGCAGAAGATAGGAAAAGATTGGGGTTAGCGAACACAAGGTGTTTGGATTAACTCAGAGTGTCATCTAGATTGTCAGAAAATAGGAGACATGAAAGATGGGAAGTGCGCGTTGACTTTGGGGGAAGAAACGTGTTTGCAGACCATGAAGACTCATTGAAGAGCGGATGTTTGGGGAAAGAAACCTGTTTGCAGATTATGAAGAGCGAACGTTTGAGGGCGTGATGAAAATTGCTAGGTGAGCAACGACGGTTGACCTAGGATTCTATCACTCAGTTCATTCACTACAAGATCGTGTAGCTCCTTCTGGATCTCCCCCAAGCGTCTCTCATCATGCTTCGTATCCTCTGTTTGTATCAGTCAGACTGATCGTTATCCTTGACATACTGTCATGCGAAATCTAGTCCCAAATCATTGGAAGACTAAATCTATTACTTATTGGTATATTGCTCAGTAGTATATACTTATTGGTATCTTTTTTCAGTTGTTGAACAACCATGATCTGTGAGAGTGCAGAGATCATCTTGTGAAGAGTGAAGAAGGTGTTGATCATGTGCACGGCTGGATTATGTAATCTGGGAATACCCTCAGTTTGATGTTTGCCTAGTACTGTACAATCCCGCATTCAGCGGCTTGATGTTTGCTTAGTCCTGTACAATCCTGCATTTAACAGCTTGATGTTTGCCTAGTACTGTACAATCCCGCATTTACCAGCTTGATGTTTGCCTGGTACTTTACAAACCTGAATTTAGCGGCTTTCTCATACAGTATATATAAGATTCTCAGCATCCCACTTAGTTACTGAAGAACCATATCATTTACACTTCACAAAATTGAGATATTCCAACGCTGCCATCGATTTCAACGCTCCCCGAACAACCTGAGTTATCAACTCTCTGCATACTCATTACAGCCACCTTCTATCAGTCTTATCCCACACAAGCCAGCTCAAGCTCTTTCATATCTAAATATGAACAGCAGTTACACCACAATGTCTACGGGCGAGATGCGTGACAGAATGTTAAAGTGGCAAGCAGAGAGCGGACAAGCGAATCTCCTTGTGGACCTATACGAAGCAGAATCCAAGGCTCGTCTTAAAATGATGTGTCGCCTACAATCAGAATCACCCCCAGTACAAGAAATCAACTTTCTGCTAAAACAAAAATACGAGTTACGCAGAAGCTTCCTCGACAGGGAACGCCGAAAGTGTGAAGACCGATACGAGAGATGGAAGGATATTGCATATATGCGCATGTTGTCGGAAATGCGTCCGAGGATGATAGATCGTGAGGGGACTCTTTCGGCGAACCATTCTATCGCGGAAGAAAGGATCACCCGCGTTCGGCTATTCGCTCATATGACAAAGGAGTATTCTGATCGTACGGCATCGAGGACCAGAAGCAGATGGGCCAGATATCGGAAAAGGAAGGAAGAAGAGGAGCGAGACGAAAGACACAAGATAGAGCTTGAGAAACGCCTCAGAGAGCTTAATGCACCGCAGGAGTCCCGGGAAGAATTCTTTGATGGGATATTTCATGAGGATGAGTAAAGATCTTTTTGAACGAAGCGCCGTCTATCTAAAGCCTTCGTGGTCTTCCGAAAGTTTCTTGTAATCGTCGGCAATAGGGGGAAGGGATCCGCAGCATACAGGAACTGGTATGAGGAGGAAGCGAAGCTTTTCGTAGGAGTGTATCGTCATGGCGACGATTACTGTCTAAGACTTGAACTCACACTCTTTCTCCACTAGCAATAGAAAAGACTGATTTCCAATCGATGATGTTTCATGTGATATTCTTCGCGGGTGATCCCGTTTGTCGTCAGCCACCGCACGCCTATGTCTCACTCAAATGGTAGGATCAAAAGTGCTTCGGTGGTAATGCCTAATTCATTTTCGATGAGCTTAAGGCCCTTTTTATACTCCTGTATATTATATTCCCTCCGATCTTACCCCTGACCTCATTACGGCCATATTCACCTTAGTATATGCTGACACCATTCGTGTACCATAATATCGAATCCGTGAATAATCACCTCGATGAAGGATTTACATCCATTAAACATCACCGGGGCTCGATATATAGATCTGAAATCTTATCTTGCAAGCTACGCCGCTTATATACCTACTAATCTTATCGAAGAGCTTCATCCACGTCTTCAAAGCGTTATCTTCTCTTTCATCTCACCACAAAAAAGGTTGACTCACTTCAGATATATCTATCAGTCAATAGGACATCCAGAAAGTAGCTAGCCTAGCAAGGTCCCAATCCGTGAACGTCATCGTTAGCGAAACAAAAAATATCACTATATATATTGAGAACAGTAGATACATATCTCCCTCACTTCATATCCAACCCCCCCCCACCCCAAACAGCCGCCAAAGGCCCACGGTCCACTTTACCGAGCCCTAGAACCAAAACCCGAAAAAAACGTGGGGAAAATGCCGAGTCCCGACTCGTAGCTTCTTACGGATTAGTGGAAATGAGTCATAATGGCTCATCCCATTTGCCTATTCGAGCATCGGCGTGTGTATGTGGATACGTATACTGTACAGTAATGGACGGGGGGTAGTAAGGGTGCAGCGAAAAGATGTCGTGAGAGATTTTTGTATGTACTCCCGGGGAAGATTTGTGAACAGAATTGGATGGAGGGAAGAGAGAATCAATGGCTCAAGAGTATCATTTCGACTCACAAATACAAATATGGAGTCATGGTGAGAGAGAGTGAGAGAGAGTGACGGGAAGAGTTGTATCGGCGGATGGAACGATGGAGATGGAGATGGAGAGAACGTGTATATAGAATGAGGGCATTGAGAACAGTGTAGACGTAATATTGATGAACCAATTGAGATTATAACAGTAGAGGTGCAAAGCCAGGAAGATAGGTAAGTCTGCCCCTTGAACGAAAATTCCATTCCCAGAGTCAACGAGATATATGATGCATTGAAATTTTGCCGATGTGATTGACCATTTCTGCTGGTCCATGATCCCATCAACCGACATCGTCTGAGAGTCTCACAAACATTCACTATGAATTTCACCAGGAGCCTGCACTATTTGAGAATGACATTGATTTAGGTACCGGAATGAAGAACGACAAATAGGATTCAAGTTTTCTTGCTCAGCAACTGTTTCAGGATCTCCGTCTCGCCCTCCAGCTTCGCAACACGAACTTTTAAAGCATCTCTTTCACGTTCCACTTCCTTCATGGCGCTTTCGAGGCTACTCATTTGGTCGACTCGCTTTTGACGATAGCGGCGCGCGGCAAGAGTGTTCAATTTGCGTTTCTCGATTCGAGAAGTCGGGGCAGAAGAGGGTTTTGGAGTCGAGATGTTGGTTGCTGGTGGTGATTGGGGAGATGAATGTCTAGATGAGGAATCGGATTTGTCGTATAGAGAAGGGGTCGGGTTGTTAGAAGATTGAGCTAGAGTGAGTAGGTTAGCATAGCTGTTGATAGATTTGAAGTATTGTGCAAAGGAACTCACTCGAATGCATATGATTGTTGTTCACTGAAGGCTGGGGGACACTGGCGAGAGAATCAAAGTCCAGTTGACCAAGAAGATTGTCTGTATCGATATGCGGCGTACCAGATAATATCAGAGAAGAGTTGAGCGAGGTAGAATCAGGATGGGGCCATGAAAGATCGAGAGTAGCATCAGTTTGGGGGAGCCACCAATCAGCGGAATCCGGGAGAGGTGGTAAAGAGTTGTCAAAGGCGAAAGCATCAATTGGTAAAGGAGTATCTAGCGAGGACGAGTCCGGATACTGCAAGCCTGGGTTTAAACTGAGGTCGTAATCATGGAAGAGCAGGTTTGAATCATGACTCCAATTAGAACTCGAGGACGGATATGTGTGGTACGTGGTATTCGATGAAGGATTGACGTCCCACGGTTGCGTTTGTTGCAGTGGTGTCTGACATGGTCGTATAGTTTAGTACGGGCCCTACTGACCCGTGGTCGCTATCTGTTCAAGGTGGTGATGTTGGTGATGAAGCACCAAAGGTGTGATGAAGAAGAAAGCAAGAGGAGAAAATAAGACGGGGGGAGAGAGCCTTTTGTTGCTTCGTTCGCCAAAGGGCTGTTTGCGGATTAGTCATCCATGTGAGATCCCACTCTCTACTTCCGAGCTCTGATAGGCTGATAATGAAAATGGATATGTCAGCTCCACAGTCAGCCAATAGGCCGCGAATCCGTGCAGTCACGTGTATCATTAAATATTATTTTCCGTGGCAGAGCAGTTGTATCTGGAGAGATAATTCATTGACGAGAAGCACCTCAATACATCCTGGACCTCGGACGCCCAAGTTGCCTCTTGCTGTCTCCGAAAACCATGGTTGTTGATCAGCCAACTACTCTTTCCGTCACTCGGCCGGCAAATGTTTCTCAACGTCCAATATACGAGGCGGCGTAAGTGAACGCGTCCTTCAAGCGCAGCAAGGGGGCTGCAACACATCTTCCCTGGACTTCTGGAGTGACATTGCGATGGAAGAAGCAGGGTGATCGGTCAAATACAATCCAAATCAGGAGCTCTAGCGGTTGAGACGAGGACGCTCACTGGAATGTATGCCTTCGCCACTTGGTGGCCGAAAGAACATACGCGTAAACGTTAATGATCGTGCCCAATTTCGAAATCGCCTGCGATCCCTGATGGCCTGAACGAGAGCCCACTTAGGAGACCAAAACCCTACTCGGAAAGGCCGTCGAGCGAAGAATGTAATCCTGCGAGCGTATATCATTCCAATGACTTCGAAGCAGGACGGGTTATTGTACTTTTAAAGGCTCTAGATGGATATCACCGAATAGCCAGAGTCGCATCTTTGGTGGGTCTGGAATCTAGTCTTGGTTGTCTTACCCAGGCGGGAGTTCCTGAATATGTGAAACAATCAGCTCGGATGTTGGACAGAATCTGATTCGCCACAACTAGACGAGGTAGTCAATGGCTTTGGCGTGCGTTCTTACAGTAGCAACGGAGGCTCCTCTCTTATGGAATTTTATCCCAGACTCCCAATGAATGCCAGCCATAATGGTACCGACTTCACCGGCTTTTGTCGTATATCGTGTTAGTCAGCCCCTATCGGAGCTGTTCAGTCTTTGCCCATGACCGCGACCGCAAACGAACCGTGGAAGTAAGCAATAGTGGAGATGCACAGGCGAGAAAAAGATCTTGTGTTACTTCGTAATCCGACCAAACAGATCTTCGGACGAACGAGACCCTGCCACCCCGAGAACCGTGCTTTACGATGCATTTGAGCTTGGCCTGGCCGTGCATGAACAGTCATTGGACGGATTGTACGTCGAACCGTCGAACCGAACTGGCTGACGGCCGGATGTTACTTTATCGAGGCTTTGCAGCCGAACGATACGGCAACAAACGAATCGATACTTCGACGAGCTGTCCATGGCAGCCATTCACCCACCACACAATGAAATAAGCTGGGGGATCTTACATGTAGTAAATATCCCGAGTTCCGGTGAATACGGGCATGCTCGTGCATGGAGGGGCACGTTTGTCTCCACGGCCCCAGTTGGGAAAATCTTCAGCAGCGCTCTCCTGTCCTTATCCCTTCCTTCGTCCGTAGGGTCAGGATTCCGGCCGAAGCAAGGATCAATTGCCGCATGATCTCGTCACTCGTTACCTCGTTATTGGACGAATCGAAATTGCCAGACTGCAATCAGGGGAGGAATCCTATCAAGATTTCGATCAAGCTTCTCACTACTCCTCATTCTACACAATGGCAAACCCACATTCACGATTTGCGCCACTACAGTTAATTGAAGCATCGTACACAATCTCCAATCGCATCAAACCATATCAGCTGTCAATATGTCAGCAGCCTCAATGTGTCGAATACCCTAATATTCGATAACCCTATATCTAACTCCGGCGACACCCACGGATCTCCCCTCATTTCATTGATTACATCTGCTTCAACGACTTCGAACTTCCTTCCGCACCCCACCCTTCTCTTTAGCCATGGTCTCTTACTATGGTCTGGCCCTCGTC
Organism: Clarireedia sp. CPB17; assembly: GCA_002242865.1. Classification (NCBI taxonomy): domain Eukaryota; kingdom Fungi; phylum Ascomycota; class Leotiomycetes; order Helotiales; family Rutstroemiaceae; genus Clarireedia; species Clarireedia sp. CPB17. The sequence goes on along the minus strand of LLKJ01000128.1, from coordinate 1,641 downwards.
GTCCTCGGGTCCGCATTGATTGTCGACAGAATCGCAAAATATGTCTCCGCGAAACGATTCCAAAAAGCAAATGGCTGCAAACCTCCACATTGTATTCCGCAATCAGAGTGCATTCTAGGCTGGGGCATTTTCAAAGAGCAAGTAGCCTCGGCCAAACTGAAAAAGCGCCTCGAGACAGGGATGAAGAGATACGCGGCAAATGGCAATACCTTCAAATTATCGATGATGGGCATTGAGTTCTTCAACACAATTGAACCAGAAAACTTGAAGACCATACTTGCTTCCAATTTCAAGGATTACAATCTGAGTCGTAGATCTATGTCTTTCGGGCCCCTCCTCGGCGATGGGATATTCACTACAGGTTGGTTTGCCGTTTGATGGTCGATATCTTGTTTTCTAAACTAATTCTTCAAACAGACGGGACTCAGTGGGAGCATTCAAGGGTAAGGATCATGTATTTTCTGTTATTGGAGACGGATGCTAAATTACGCATAGAGCTTGGTCCGACCAAATTTTACGAGATCCCAAGTTGCTGATCTCAACATTTTCGAGAAGCACCTTCAAATTCTGTTCTCACAAATTCCACGAGATGGCTCTACTTTCGACCTCCAGTCGCTCTTCTTCAAATTTACTCTTGACTCGGCTACGGAGTTCTTATTCGGAGAATCAGTCCATTCCCTCACCAGCGCTGAAGGATCCGAACAGAACGAGTTTGGGGCAGCCTTCGACCTAGGTCAAGTCAAGTTGGAGTCGAGGTTTTCTTTAGGCCGAATGGTGAAGCTGGTGCATGATTCCAAATTCGACGAGGCATGCAAAGTAGTACATGCATTTGTAGACAAGATTGTCTACGCCGCGTTAGCAAAGTCGGATGCGAAAGATGCCGAAAAGGCCGTGGATGGAGACGGACAACCAGAACGATATATTTTCTTACACGAAATGATCAAATCGACTCGAGATCCCAAACAGCTTCGAAGTGAGCTACTGAACCTCTTACTCGCTGGACGAGACACTACTGCCAGTCTACTGAGCAACACATTCTACATACTTGCGCGAAGACCGGATATATGGAAGAAGCTGAAGGCTGAAGTTGATGGGCTGCATGGCAAGAAACCGGATTACGAAACTATCAAACAGATGAAATATACCAAATATGTTCTTAACGAATGTGAGTCTACTCTTCAATACCTAAAATCCTAACATTTAGCTAACCTCGCGTCCCAGCCCTCCGACTCTACCCCTCCGTCCCAACCAACGTCCGCTTCGCCAGCCGCGACACCGTCCTCCCCCTCGGCGGCGGTCCCAACGGGCAATCCCCAATCCATATCCCTAAAGGCGCCGCTGTCGCCTGGTCGCCCTGGACCATGCATCGCCGGAAAGACATCTACGGCGACGATGCAGCGGAATTCCGACCCGAGCGATGGGAGCCAGAAGCGGGGTTGAGACCCGGATGGGGCTACTTGCCATTTAATGGAGGACCGCGTATCTGTGTTGGGCAGCAGTTTGCGCTGACGGAGGTCAGCTATACGATTGTGAGGATGTTGCAGGAGTTTGCGAGTATAGAGGATAGAGATGGGACGCAGTGGGTGGAACAGTTCGCGTTGACGGTTTGTAGTGCGAAGGGGGTTTTGGTGGGGATGACGC
>LLKJ01001330.1:0-15228 GCA_002242865.1 Clarireedia sp. CPB17 | reverse complement strand
TACTGATAAACCACGTTATTGTTTGTTGACCGCTACAAAACGAGCCCGAAGTATTCACTCAACAGTTTACATTTGCACTTGCAGGCAGAGCGTCAAGACGAGGCTGCAGCCGTGATCGCAAGGCTTTCGCGAGTCAGGACACTGCAAGAAAGAAAGTTACCGTATACCGTATGGGGTAGAGTCCGCCGCATCGCATTGCATCATCATAGTTGTCAACATCGTGCATGCGAGTCTTTCCTAATCTTGCACATCACGCAGTAGCTCGCACAACAAATTTTCATCAAATGCCACGCAAAATACATAAATCAGCACCCCCTCTCGCGTCCATACATTCACTATTCAACATTTAAAAGTCCTCAAATTCAAGGAATCTAAAATATATGATGTCTTCTTGCCCATGTCCATTCCCTATCATGTCAGATCATTCCATTCCATTCCATTGCTATCCCATGACCCATTTTCGTTCACATCTCATCTCTTATCTTCATCGCCGTTCCCATCTTCACTTCATGACAAACCAAGACCCCCCTAACTAACGCTCACTTAGCTGTAATCTAGATAATAAAACAGATAATTGCTCAAACCAGTTCCATTCCCCCCTTGACTCCCTCTCACCTGTTTCTCCCCGCTTTATCTGCTTCCCTAATCCCCATATCCCAATATCTACCCACAACAAAGATGAAACGCATGCTCCCTGCACCAGCACCTGCTATAATTATCGGGTCCCCCATCCCCTCCCCTTGCACGACCTATCCACACCACGCCACGCCGGACGTTTTCCACTCAATGCATCAAAACAACCACGAGTTCAGAACCGTTTTGAGAGGCATTGCTCGATCTCTTTTGTAAGAATTTCCAGTGGTATCACCCTGACCAGTATCAATCCATCCTGCCCAGCTTTATCCGTGTCTGGTCGAATGGTCAAAAGAAAATGGAAAACGAAGCTAAGGATCAGGGTATGCATATTCACTCGTCCGTCCACCCACCCATCCCTAGACCATCCATGCAGCTCCTGAACAGAAGCCTCCTTCATGACGTCTGCTTGTGCGTAACAAATAACGAGAAAATGAGGTACTGCAATGTCGAAAACTCTTTGCAAAGAGCTGTATCATGTATGCCATGCTAGGCCCATTCGAAATGAAAAACAATTATGAAAGAAGATAGAACGAGAGGCCAGCCGTCCTTTGTCCATAATTTACATCCCGTCGACGAGACAGGAGAACAGGAACGGTAATGCCATGCTCATACACATTAAGTGGCTCGCAGAGTCGGGAAAAGAAGCTTAAATAGTGGTAAACACGCCATGCAATGCAAAGAGAAAAAATTATTAGTGAAAGTGAATTTATGATGGTGGCTTCATCAAAGTACCAGGAAAATCTCGAGGATTTGCGGACGAGCCTGGATCCAGTAGGTTACTCATGGCTTTGCTCAGTAGTTTGAAGTCGACAGGCTTGGTGACGTAGCTATTGAAGCCGGCCTGAATACACTTATCTAGAACATCAGCCATAACGTTGGCTGAAAGTGCGATGATTGGCATCTTGGGGTACGACCCCTTCTCTTCCCATTCTCGAATTTCTCGGCAGGTTTGATAGCCGTCTTTGCGAGGCATGTGAAGATCGCACTGTCGCGATGTTAGTCGAGAGGAAGTCAGCATGGTTACGCATCTTGGGCTTACCAGTATCAAAGAATAAGTTCCGTGGGGCTGGGCAAACACTCTTTCCGTGCATTCCATACCATCCAAAGCTAGCTCAACCGCAATACCGACTTTACTTAAGAATTTCAAAAGCACTTTCTGATTGACCTGATTATCCTCAACAAGAAGCACCTTAAGACCTTTATTTCCAAGACGTTGGCCGACGTCCAAATAATGCTGCTTCTGGCTTGCGACTTGTTGTTGAGCACTGGAGCGATTGCGATCTGTGCTAAGATCCCTCTCCTTATCTGGATCAAAAATTACAGCGAACCTAGACGGCTTGACGGGCTTGTAAATGAATGTTACGCGATTGTCTTTGGCTAGCTGGTCGTAATCGTACGCTGTGGCCATCTTAATTACCTCTTGTCGCTGTACTGGATCCGATAGAACGACGATTGAAATTTGTGGGAGCATGACAGACATGACTATCTGATCAATCAACTGGACGATTTCCTCGGCTGATCCTAGATTTAGAACGATATGTGTGAATATGACAGGATCCTCTCCACTGATAAGCCTTCGAGCTTCCTCCACACTGGCAAGTGGGGTGATCTGGTGCGGCACGTCCTTCGGCAAGGTTATTTCGATGTGTTGAGTGGTCGCCTCCCGACTATGCGTTTGCGGACAAATGAGCAAGATAGAGTACATCGGAGGCCGGAAATTCTTGAGATCTGCAATAGAGCTATTTGGCGGTGAATTACTCTTGCGTGTCAGAGAAGTTGGGTTTGGCGCTGAAAGCGTTGGCGTTGGCGTAGATAGAGTCAAGTTCGCCGGAGGTGTTGCGGTGGTTGGAGACAAGGCTGCGTGCTTCTCTGGAAGCTCCAACTTCATTTGCGACAAATCCGAATTGCTAGCCCGAGCTGCTTCGCCGAAATGATGCAAACTTTGCGCAATGGAAGACCCTGACGACCTCTCTGTTAGATGAGAATGCATGGAGCGAAGGGAGGGCTCTGAGCTATCTGAAGAGGCAATAGCCGGGGAGTCTATACTTGATTCGGTTTTGGGGCTTTCCGCAATAGCAGGCGAGTGCAACAATCTACTAGCCAATATCGGATTATTGGTGAGATGCTTAGGCATTGTAGATATCTCAGTAGTCGCCGCAGGCTTGTCTGATAAGACTCTGGTTAGTGCAGGCGTTGCTAGTGGCTCTGGGTGGTCTTCGGAAGTTGGCAAACCAAACTTGGCGGTGAACGTGAATGTGGACCCTTTTCCTGGTATTGCTGTGCCTTGCATCTTCCCTCCATGAAGTTCCACGAGCTGCCTAGAAATCACCAGTCCCAAGCCGCTGCCGCCGTGCTGTCTCGTGCTGCTTCCGTCAATCTGACTGAATGGCTTGAATATCAGCTCCGCTTCTTCTCTAGTGAATCCTCTTCCAGTATCAATAATGGAGTACTCTAACATGACTTCATTCTCGCCTGCTGTAGAATCCGGCTCGTTGTAAACACGACATCGACTGAATACCTCTCCAACAGTTGTGAACTTGATGGCATTACCGATAACGTTCAGTAACACTTGTCGAATGCGGAATTTGTCGCCTTTGACCATCTCGGGAACGTCGACCTCGACAACGTAGTTCAATTCCAAGCGTTTTGTGATGGCCATGGTTGATACCATTTCGTTAACCTCTTCGACAAGTGAACGAGTATGGAACCATTCGTAAGACAGTTTCATCATACCTGCGTCAACCTTTGAGAGGTCTAAAATGTCGTTGATGATGTTAAGAAGGCTGCTTGCACTTGACTGAATCGTATTGGTGTAATCGAGCTGTTCGTCATTGAGCACAGTATCCTGAAGAAAGCTTACCATACCGGAAATGCCTATCAAGGGCGTACGGATCTCGTGAGACATGTTGCTGAGGAACTTGCCCTTGGACTCCATAGCCTCCTTGAGCTTCGTTTCAAGTAACTTGTGATCATTGATATCCGTGCAAGCGCCAAACCACGAGCCATCTCCGCTACCGAGGTTAATGTTGTCTACCTCTACACATCTCACCAAATGCCATCGATACTCCCCAGTCTTCGATCTTAGTCGAACTTCAGTGGTATAAGAGAGTCTGCCGTTACTATCAGTTGTTATCTTGATCACTCCACTCCTTGCTAATTCCGAGAGATCTGCGGTAGCGAACTCGTACACGGAGCTGCTACTAGAACTATTATTCCTCGAAAGAGTTTGGTGGATTCCTTTGACGGTCTTTTCGGTAGGGACTTCTGAAACATTTGAAGATTGGCCTGATTGGCCGCCGGAGGATGTCTGCGAAGGATTTCTGACTGGCTCGCCCGGTTTCTTAGATTTGTGTGGCAAGGGAGTCGGTGGTCGATCAATAGGTATTTGACATCTCGCAAGATCGTCTGGGTGCACATAGTCCATAAAGCCTAGCCCTAGGGCATCATTGAAATCTTGCCCGGTATATGACAACCATTGTTCGTTGGCAAATGTTACGCCTTCGTCTTCAGTTGCTGCAAAAATAATTTGTGGAATTAAATTCGCTAGTTGTCGATGCTTGGCTTCCGAAGCTTCTATTTCCTCCTGTCGAGCGGCCTTGACTTCTGCGATGTGCTGATCATGTATATCCATGTGCGAGCCGTACCATTGCACAATAACACCCCTTATGTCTCGAGACCCAACTGCCCTGGTGTAGAACCATCGATAGCTTCCGTCGAATCGTCGGATGCGAACTTGCATTGAGAACTGTTCTCCTGTTTTTACCGCATGCGTCCAAGCCTTGAGATAGTCTTCTCGTTCATCCGGGTGAATGCTGCCCCAAGGATCTTGATAGAGTTCAGACACCGTTTGGCCTCGATATGTCAGATATCGACTGTTGACCCAAACTATCTCTCCCGTCTGTGGCAGCGCAACAAAAACGTGGGCGGGCAACGAGTCGAGCATGAGACCCTTAAGTCGATCAGATGGAGGTGGCATGTCTGTAGGAACTGTCATGCTGCCTTGCCGAGATTGGGCCTTTGGGACAGCAGGGGCCTTAATTGATGGAGCTGAAGTTGTTGGCAAAGATTGAAAGGTAGCTCCAAAATCTGCACCATATGAGTGCAGCAGGGTATGTTGGCGCTCGGACTTCGCTGCACCATGCGAAGCTCCTCGCATTGCTTGTCTTCTGGGTGATTCATGAGGGTTGTGATGGGATGGACTTGGATCTCGGGGTTCGGATGACTCGACAGGTTCCTTGGAGGATCGATGAACGCGGTTTTCTTGTTTAGCCACTGTAGTGGTGGATTGCGAGCCCTCGACATCTGGTTTGGTTTTCGCTGCGTCTTCAGTAGAATCCACTGAGGATGGCTCTATTAAGGAAGATTGATCTTCTGTGGAGTTTCGAGAAGCAGGAGGTCGCGTTTCGGCAGGGGAGTTTTCCTTTGAAGATCTCCGTACGCCAGCAATACTGCTACCAGATCCAGTATCCATGCGTGAAATACCTGGTCGTGTCCTTGAGCCAAAATAACCTTCCGTGGTGACAAAGCCAGGGCTTCCGCCAGTAGACTTCCTATCTATAGTAAGGCCAACGCTTCCGGGATCCCATCCAGGTGTGCCGCTTGGGGATACGTTAGCGCTTCTGGACACTCCTGAATAATCGCTAGGGCTTGTAATGCTTCCGCCTGTTGATTGGTGAGTCAATCCTTCGTCAGATGGTGAATAAGATATATTACCGCTCATAGTTGTAGGTTGCTCGTGTCCAGATCTCCCCGCAGGAGCAATAGCACCAAATCCTGTAGTGTGTGGACGCTTTCGAGATAGGCCAGCGACTTCTGTCTCTAGGTTTGAGTAGTGTCGACAGAGAGAGAAGGAAGTGGCCATATGTGGTGAGAGATTTTCTAGAGAATGTCTAAGATTAGAAGGATAAGGAATAACTGGGCTTAAGATTGACAAGATTGCAATGGGGGTTCGCTTTTCTTTGGCTTGCTCGATTGCATGCGGTTTGGAAGGGTCGGGATATTTTGGCAGTTGGGCAACACCTCTGGCTCGGCCCGCCGACTTTGATTCCATCACTGCTGCATCCAATCGAAATGATTGTACTGGCTTAGATAGGAGAGGATGCGTTAGTGGTATATGTAGAACTGTCCATGATCTGTCAATTCCGATAGCTTCGACCGGCTGCATTTTAGAGTAATCTTCTGGTGCTTGATTTGGGTTGAAGGTCTCCTCGTCGATTGTCGGGTCTGCAAAGAACGGATTCTCTGTGGTTTCCGCGCGCACAGCTGGTGAAGGAGCTGGTGACTGCGACCATGGCGATGGTGGGGCTTGTTCGTATTCCTCATATTTAGGGAAAGGAAAGGGTGGTTCATCCTCAAGTGTAGCGAGCTTCCACTTTTCTCCTGTATAGCCACGAATGCTTCGGCTTGGTCGTTTTGCATGTTTGTTGCCAAACATGGATGATCGCGAGGTGAGTTCTGGTGGCCTGGTCTTTTTAGGTCTCTCAGGCGAATCCTTCTTCAGCGAACGTATCGCCACCTTGCTTGCCGCGCTCTTGTCCTCGGACGCTGGATCACTCAAGTACGGATAGTCGCGTGTCAGAGCAATGACCTTTCCCCGCTCAAGAACTCTCAAGATTCCACTGTTGTCGATGAGTGGATCAGCCTCAAAATCTAAAGCTTGTAAAACAGGAAAGACTCTTCCTCGCACATCTCTCGGCGAAGTGTCCATGTCTTCCCAGCTTACAGGCTTTGCATCTTCTTGTGCCATATGTTCTTGTAGAGCTTGCAAGCTCAGCTGCGCATTCCTCAACGTTGCAGTCCGTGGTGGTGGATCTGTTCTTGTAGCAGCATAGCTTTTCGCGCGAGTAAGAGCGGGAGGTCTCGCGGCAGTATTTCTAGAGGCCTCTGGAAAACTCGTTGCATCCTTTGCTGAGACTTCGTATGTAGTGAAAGAGTGCCTAGTGGCAAGTCCCGGGCGCGGTTGCGTCGTTATTGGCGGAGAGTCACCAGCAGTAGTCCCTTCGGAATTAGAGGTCTCATTCGTGCCTCCGCTGCTAGGAAAACGGTCACTCCCTTGCTGTAGGTATGCTAGACTTAAATCATCCTCCTCCGCGGCATTGAATGTAGCCTTTTGACCCCAAGGAACATTCTCTACATCAGTCGAGTCTGCGGGCACAGATAGGGTTACTCGGTCAGCCTTATAGACATCCCGCATTATCTGCACAACAGTAGACCACCACGGATCAAGACCTGGCTCGGCCGAAAGCATGAGACTAAGGTCATAGAGATTCGGCGTCTCAAAATTCGGATCATCTCTTGAATGCTGAGAACCTGCAGGCTGGAAGTTTAATGTTGAAGCTGGAGTTATTGGACCAGATACCACATGATCGTGTGGACCATCATGAAAGAAACCGCCTGCAAAATTGGATGGGTTGACTGTGGGTGATAGCGCTGTGAAGGGACGATGGCCAGAATAACTAAGTTGCCGAGGAGTTCTCATTGGTGGAAACGGATATGAGGGCGTTCTTGCAGTGACCGCAGCAGGTGTCTCTACCCCTCGAATAGTCTTTGCTGATTCCGTTGATGCTGTCTCTAAGCCAGATATCAAGGGGCTGATGAAGGCTGCCTCTAAAGATGGCGATATCGATTCCTCGTGTATCGGAGAGATCCGAGCCTTGGCACCAGTACTCGCAGGCGCATTATTTGCTCGTCCTTCTTTATCCTCCAGTTGTTTCGCCAATCTCTGCCGATGCTGACTTAGTTGTAATTGAGCATTCATAGCACGAAGCCGCTCCACTTCCTCGGACATGTTATATTGCGGTATAACTCCTGAGCTGATGCCTTCCTTGAGATTGTGTATTGACTTCCTTCTCTCTTCTGCATGATCGACCTCATTCCTAGGTTTTCTAGATGGTCCGGCATCCGAGTCCTCCACGTCGCTAACCTTTTCCACGTCGCTGTGGTTCGAAAGTGCCTTTGCACCACCTGGAGAGTCTGGCATTGAGTCTTTTGCCTTCGAAAACGACGACCGAGGTGATTTCATGCCATGCCGGCTGCTCGATGGGGAGGAATGTGAATGTACCGACGAGCCATCCCCTCCTCCTTTGTCCGTACTTGGGCGCCGCGACTCTGACGACCTCCTGGACTGGGACGAAGATGGTTTATCGAGAGGAGATTTTGGAGGGGGCATGCCGTCCTCCCTTGGCAAGCCACCCACGGAAACCTGGCGTTATTTTGAACGCAGAGCAAATAAAATCGCGATCGCTATTGTAATCGCCACAGCCAGGTGCTTCATTCGTGGGACCTTTGGGGTGATTATGAGTTGATTTGGTCTAGGTTTGTAGAGCAGGTAAGATGAAAGCTTTTGGTGGAAATGACGTAGAGGGAGGCTTGTTAAGGCAATCCGGCAAATAAACGACTTTCAGGATAACTGACTTTGAACGAGAGGTCAAAGGCTCATGCTCGAAGGAGTATCAGCAGTAACAATGGGAGGAAGAGCAGCGAATCCAGAGTGCATATAGGTAATTCATCGAGTCGTATACCAGGATTTCGATAGATTGTTGACAGTAACGAGGGTTGGGGGAGCGTTGAGTGGTCGATTCCTATGCAAAAGAAAGAGTCGTGTGTACTTTGGTCTGTGGTGGGTTTTGTGTAAGGGTGTCCAGGATAAAATGCGAACTTTGGGACTTTTGGAGGGTGAACGTTGAACTCCCCTCGGACAGCCAGCCAAGATGGGTTTGCCTGCTTTCGTTATGTTTCGGTATGAAATTTTTTGTACTGTACCTAGTAGGTTGGAAGGGGAAAAAGGTACGCTGACAAGGTAGATCGGTGAAAGGAATTGATTGATCTGATCTGGACAATAATACTTTGCTAGTGTCATGTAGAGAGAGTGAGAAAAGAACCCAGCTCTTTTTTGGTCGTGGTGCAGGCCGTGGTAGTGCGGTGGTATGGAGTAGCCGGTGGCACAAGAGTGGATTGATGGGTTGATGGGTTGATGGGTTGATGGGTTGATGGATTAATGCCAAACTCCCAAACTCCCAGTACCTAACCGTTACTTGAATCATACTCGCCGGCATCACTTCTGCTCCAGTGTTCCTGCTCCTATTCCTATTCACATGGACAATCATACAACGGACCATTACTACTTTAATACTCGTTGCCCCTCTTCTGCCGCTCCTCCAGCATCATCAACCGTCACACAAACTTGGAAAGCGCTTTGCAGAGCACTTCCCAAATGATGGAAGAGCAAAACATTGGGAGACCAGGAAAGCCGGGAATGTTACGCTTCAAACCTGATGAGTAGCCTTTTCCAGGCTTTGCTTGCATTTCATGACATATCTACGGAGTGCCTATCATTGGTAACTTGGTAGGTGAAGCTTGCACGGCAAAAGTACTTGTACGTATTTTGGGTGTATTTGATGTGTCCTCGAAATCAGGATCTTGGAAGTCAGTCTCCTTGGAATCTGTCGAATTGGGGATTCCACTGCTCCATTCAACCAAGTTCAGGAGTCGTTTTTCCTCTTTTACCCCCACCACACCACCAAGCTGCGTGAGGTGAGCATCCTTTGACATCAGCACAACACCACTATTCCCTATTTCTATCCCTGCTCCTTGGTACTTAGCGCGCCCTTCTTATACCATGGTGCGAAGCGCTGCGTCCGTAGGAAACCGAATATAAATGTACGAAGAATAGTACGGCTATAGTAACGGCAACAACACATGTATTTCACACACATGCAGTTCGATGTCAAACAGACAGGGAACGCAGGAAGTCGGCACTCTGCGTGTAGGGTTGAGGGTTCGAGGCATGAAAGCTACACAGTACAGCATAGATTTGCGGATATATTTGTGGACCATTCCTAGGGCACATTTCCACATGGCATATTTCCCTACCAAATCTTATTATCTTGAATCTTATCATCTGCATTATTTATGGTCTGCTAATTGCAGCCAGTCTATCACAGCCTAACGACAACAAAAGCAACAGGCAATATGTCTGAACGACGAGAGCCTCATTTTCCCAGCCGCCCTACTCAGCGAAGGAGGTACTGGCGCCTTTCTAGAGCCGATAAACCGAGTCTTTATGTGTGCAGTGTGCACGTTACAGTGTCCAGATATGGCAAAGATGGGCCGGATGTATCGTACAAGTACGGTTCGTACCTAGCTATCGAAGATCTACATCACTAAAGATGTCCTCACTCGTCATTGCAGCAATCGCACAAGTTACCCTTAACCAAAAGTTCTAGATGTCTTCCGCACGGGCTCAACAATGACTATCACGATCGTAGGGGGATATGATCAACGGCGACAGTCCGACAGGTAACGAGAACGAGGTGGCAAGGTAGTTGCTAAGGTGCTTGCTGAGGAAAGAAAAGCTAAAGCTTCAAGTGGGCTGTACAAAGTACGGAGTAGTCATAACGGGCAATAAATCGTTTTCCTTCAAAAGGAATTTTGAAACCACCTGAACTGGTCGTGGAGAGCAAAAGGACCCTTGGAAAAGTTGAGCCAAAAAGTACTGTACGAAGTTACCCAAACGTACCCAACGTATCCACTCGCGGTGGAAGCGGGTGGTTCTCCTATGACTTCATACCTTCGAGATCCTTTGGACTGCGCATTCTAGCCAACCAGATTGTGGGATAATATACACCATGCAACCTGCAAACTGACTCACGTGAAGCTCCTGCATGAAAATTTCGCTGTCAGCAAGAAATGTCAGCAACGCAACAAGAAATCGGATTCAGGGGTCAACAACTCCTTTGGGGACAATGTACGAAATACAGAAGTCCGTCCTGTCTAGTCGGCAGTGGCAAGGTTATCCATTCAAGCTCCCATATGTCAGTACCAAAATGCATCAGTATTCACGAAAACTCAGACTCGGAGAATGAGGCTTTCGAAATTTCATCTTCATGTCGTACGATTAAAGCTGCAAGAAAGCACCTCTGTCACAACCTTGACCTGGACAAATCCACCTCGGGTAAGACAAGGAACGGGGCAGAAGTGACAAATTGGACCACGAATACAAAGGACTCCAATGTACGAAATGTTACCAATTTACCATATCCGCCGGTAGAGCCTTACAATCTACCAAAGTAGAAAGTAAACACGATCCATCCTACTGGATATGACAACCACGGCATCTCGTGACGATCCCGGCAGTCGGACGTGGTTAAAGAAAGTGGTTAGTGGGTGAAGTCCGATGAAGGGTTGAAGTTCATTTGAAGACTTGTCTACTTGTAAGGAATTGTAAGACTTCTGCTCCTACGGTTCCACTCTATAGCCAAACTCACGAGTAGCCCTATGTCCTGTCTGAACCTTACCTACGGAGTACTTAATACAGTAAGATCCTACAGTATGGGCTATTCGGCGCTTGTTTTGTGGTGAACAGACTTTGACCCATCATCAACGTTTACGAGGTTCAGCCATGCATGCCATAACTATACAGTAATCATAACCATACCATACCATAGAAATAACTACATGGAACGAGCTAAGTTGGCATGAGTGTCCCGCCAACTCGGTATCCTATGACGGTATCTTCGTACTCTAGATAGTTACTTTATCTCCCTCATCTCGCCCACCAACCTGCGATTGCGATGTCTTGAATGCTGTATAATCTTTACCGACAGCATCCGAGCCGAAATTTCGCCAGCTCTCTTTCCTAGGCCCTTTCCATGGACACGCACGACACGCATTAGCTGCGATCTCTAAGGCAGTATGAAGATGCCAGTAGAAGAAAAGGGAGAGAAGATCGGCAGTTCAGATGCAAGCAGGTGACAATAGAATCCGAATGCTTCATACTTCTATGCTTCTATGCTTCTAAACGTTCTAGCTGGTATGGTTTGCGTCACTCCAATGAACCACCCGAGCCACAGACCTCAGGTCCTAGTACGCTTTCGCTGTGGCTATCCAGATTAGGAAAGAAGCTCTCCCCGCTTTCCAGTGCAGCCTCCCTTCATTCCGCGTCAACCCAGGATCGGGTTTTGGTACTTCCTGAACACAATCAACTATATCCCCATTCATTCCAAGTCGACTTGTTTTCGGTTGGATTTTGAACAATTTTGGTTAGTTTCGCTAATCTGGCGCCCGTACGGAAAAACCCCATTGTGCCGCCCCTATCAAGATCCAGATCAAGACATAGAACGAGATTACAAACTCGATCAACATCGTGTTCACGATCGAGGATACGGCCGACGACAGACGACGAGCATACTTTCTCGAACTTCGTTATCCCTCTTGCAGGGTTCCTGACTCTAATTGCATCGCGATTGTTCGATATGGGTGCTCCTCAAGGGCGCTGGGAAGACCGGAAGCATCCGAGTCTGACAGATCAAGTATTGAACATTTGTACCACTTCGACCAGACTCACCGACGATGAAGAATCGGATCGGACGCCACTTCTTCGTAAGGCGAAGCGCGGTTCTCGCTCACGCAGGCGCAAATTCGCAATCTTCAGACGATTTGCAGAGAGCATTGCTATTGTGATTTTGGCCTTAGTGCTTACCGCTCTAGTCGTTCTCTTTTGCATGTTCTTTACCGGTATGTCCATATTTTTTTGATGTGCCGTACTCTTAAGCCTCTCCATCTGATTAAATATGACAGTTACACAACGCTAATGCATTGTGAATAGTGTATTCGTCCAAGAAGCCAACCCCCAAAGCCACGACCTGTCAAACACCAGCATGCATTCATGCCTCATCGCAAATTCTGTACAATCTTTCCCCGGATTACAAAAAGATTGACGCGTGCTCAAACTTCGAAGAGTTGGTGTGCGGAGGATGGAGAGACCTCCATGACTTGAGACCGGATCAAGGAGATGCCTTTACTGGAACAATTATGAGCGAAAACTCGCAAACGCTACTGCGGCACATCTTGGAAGGAGACTACCCCGGGGAATCAAAGGTTAGCACTACAGCAAGTGATGCGTGTAGTACCACTAACAATCTTCACAGCATTCATACTTCTCTCCTATGAAGCTGCAGTCCAACGCTGTTTCTCTCGACCAAGAAAACTTCGAAAAGCTCCAGGCAGGGTACAATGCATGCATGAACGAAACTGCTATCAAACAAGTTGGGATAAAACCCTTAGTCGAGATAATGCATCAAGTGTTGGACTTTTTCTCTCCAGCCAGCAATGATAAATCAACCTTGCAGGAGGGAGATCACGATAACTTGACAAACACTATTTTATACATGACAAAACTAGAATCTTCAGCATTAATTTCATTGGGTGCTGGGCCTGATGACAAGAACCCAGATGCTGTGGTTATTCAAGTATCTTCACCTTATAGGATCGGTTTGCCATCCAAGGAATATTACAAAGACGAAAAAGTGGTCGAAAGCTACATCAATACCATTGCTCAAATTCTCCCTAAGTTTCAGGCAGCGTCAGGAAACACCGAACGTACACATACTGAGAGACGTGCCGAGAATATCGCAGGCGATCTAGTCGCTTTTGAAAAGAAGTTAGCTGCTGCTTCACCGGACGCGGAGGACATGGAGGACGTCACTGTAAGCGATGTCGTTGATTTTGAAAACCAAGGCTAACCAAAGATTCCAGAAATACTACAATCCTATGTCTTTGGAGGACGCAAACAAACTTACCCCACAAATCCAACTTTCAAAAATAGTCCGCAGTTTGGCTCCTGCAGATGTCGAAATTGATCGTTTGATTGTCGCATCACCAAATTATATGAAAGCCCTGGCAGAGGTTCTAAACAGTACCTCTAAAGAGACCTTAGAGGCATACTTCAAGTGGAAGCTCATACAATCATTCGCCTCAGCACTCAAAGCAGATGAACTGAAACCTTACACAAGGTTCATGAACGAGCTTCAAGGAAAGGTATGGAACAGCAGCGTTTTATTAGCTTTTGATTTTTCTACTTGCTAATGTTTCTCAGGATCCTGATTCAGAACCCGAACGCTGGAGGACTTGCGTCTCTCATGTTGATGATGGACTGGGTTGGATCTTGAGTCGTTTCTTTGTGGAGAAGTCGTTTTCTGCTGAAGCTAAGGACTTTGGTGACCAGATCGTGTCGGATATCAAGGACGTCTTTGTAGACAAACTAAAGACAACAACCTGGATGGACCAAAGTGTGGTTAAGCTCGGCATTGAAAAGGTTCACAAGATTGTCCAAAAGATCGGGTATCCAACAAAGGTAAGTTCTGATACCCTGAAAGGTCCAAACCGCAAATACTAATTATCCAAAGAGCCCGGATATCATGGATCCACCAACCTTATTCAACTATTATCAATCAGTCAAGATCTCTCCAACAGGATTCTTCTCTAACACTTTGAATATGAGAAGATTCGACGTAGCTCATGAATGGTCCAGCGTTGGCCGCCCTGTCGATCGCGACGCATGGGGAATGACTGTCCCAACCGTCAACGCATACTACAATCCTCCTGGCAACGAAATCGTCTTCCCAGCTGGTATAATGCAATTCCCCGTCTTCGATGTAAACGTGCCCCAATACATCAGCTACGGTGCCTTCGGTGCAGTCTCCGGCCACGAGCTCTCTCACGCTTTCGACTCCACTGGTCGTCACTATGACCAGAACGGCAACTTCACAGACTGGTGGACACCAGAGACTGTAGCAGCGTTCGAGAAACGTGCAGATTGTTTCGTAGACCAATACGCCAATTACACGATCCCGGGCACAGATGATAAACCATTACATGTTAATGGTAGACTTACTCTGGGCGAGAATATCGCGGATGCGGGGGGACTGTCGGCGGCATTCCAAGCTTGGAAAAAGAGAGAGGCTGAGCACGCTAATGAGGATTTACCGGGTTTGGGCGATTTTACTCAGGATCAGCTTTTCTTTGTCAGTTATGCGAATTGGTGGTGTGGGAAGAGTAGAAAGTAAGTTTTATTCCTGTCCTTGGGTTGGATGGCGGCAGATAGATGGCTAATGATAATTTTTTATAGGGAAGAGGCAGTGAGAAGAGTCTTTACGGATCCACATGCTCCGAAGTGGGCGAGGGTTTTGGGGACGATGGCCAATAGCAGGGAGTTTAAGGGGGCGTTTGGTTGTGAGGAGAAGGAACCGGTTTGTGAGTTGTGGTAGTGGTAGGTAGAGAGGAGGGGATCTAGAGACTGGGGGAGTGGGATGTGGATGTATTGAAGTTTTAGGGATGGGGAGTTATATAATGTTAGGGTTCTTTCATCAAATTGCATACATAGGGACGGGATGGATGAAATTGGTTATACATATCTAGGGAATGGAGGGAAGGAAGGAAGGATGGATGGATTTCCTTTGTTATTGGTATTATTAGGCATCATTGTGGTAATCATCGATTCATCGTCGTTTAGCTATTAATGCAACATATAATTAAATATTTTATATTCAAAGACGATGATGAAAAAGATCGACCGACTAGTTATACTATATATCTTTCTTAGTAGCTTGTTGATAGTACTGTATTTTATAAGGATAAATTATCAATAACCTTTCCTATAAACCTCTAATCTTGGGCAAAGACCTGACTATATCAAATATACAGGAGCTAGGTTGACTCGCTTTCTTTTTGATACTCTTTAGATAGAAAACATTTAAATAGTAAAATCAACACAAATAATTAGCAGCAATAACTAGCAACAATAATCAGCAACAA
>LLKJ01001328.1:0-10312 GCA_002242865.1 Clarireedia sp. CPB17 | reverse complement strand
TAGAGGGTTACTATATAACCTTTGGATATATATAGTATCTAGCTGTAACAAAGATATTCTAAAGTAATAATAAAAGAACTTCTCTCTTTATAATAAACTGGGATTTTAAATCGAAGAAGTATAAATACTTAGCAAAGTTCTATTTAGAGGTATTAAATAAAATAATCCTTCTATATTATAAAGAAAAGCTTATTTTCATATAGAATAATACCTTAATCTATATAGCTAAGAAAATAAATTAATAATTTGCTGAAAATAGGATTCGAACTATTAATTAGCCTCTTTATAATTCTAATCTAAATCTGATTAAGAATATCTAGTAGATATTAAAATATAAGATAATAGAAATATTTCCGGGTTTCAATATATCTTCAAAATTAGAGAAAAGGGATATAAAATAACTAAAGGAATATTTAAAAGCTACTTAGGATATTCTAAATAATAACTTTTTTATTACTTTAATAGAAAGTATACTAAGATGGGTTCAAATCTATATTAAGATAAAAAGATAGTATACTAAATATTAGAATTATAAAATATAGATTTAAACTATAGAAATAGATTAGAAAAGTAAAAACAATCAATTTGAACTACTAAATATATAATAATAAAGAAGTATTAAATTAATATATTCCTTTAAATAAAAGAGATCTTTGGGAGATAATTGAAAAAGTGGGGCTACGACTCAGATTTAATATCTAGTACTGTAAATAGCTTTACGAATCTCGGCAGACACGGACATCAGCCTGCTCTCACGTTGTGAATTAGAGTCAGCCATATTTTCTAGGTGGAACGAGTCGATGCAAGGATTTGATAGAACAATCGAAACTCTGAAATAGATGCTTTGTTACAACGAAATGGAAAACGCGAAGAAGCTAAGGTAAGAGACAGGATACGTAGTTGTGGTTTAAGGTCAACGCTCCAAGTGGTCTCCAACAGTTGGTTACAGTAATGTTAAAATTATATAAGCTTACAATTCACTCTCTCATCCCTACGAAGAATACAGAGCAACATTTATCCGCAGAAATATCGTCGTCTTCTCACGCTATCACTCTGCTCTCGATATGTCTCGGTCAGCGACGTAGCTTATCTTAGGAGATAATACCTATTCAGTTGGGTGGAAATGTGACGGATATACTGGAGCATAGGCAGCGAAATGGGTACCCATGGGTGGTAATGGCGCCCCCTCAACCCACCCACGGGTACCATTGGGTGAGCTTTCCAATTGTCCAGCCCTACCTATTTGTCCAAGCAAGGGTGGCATATGTCAAATAAATACCCATGACAGCCAATAGTATTGAATATCCTCCTCAGCCCGTCCAATGGATATCTACAGTCATCATCACCTGTATATAGGTGTCCAACCCGGTGGGTAGGTTCGCAGTCTACTGGAGCATTCCGTTCACTGTCTTGATGTAATCCGCTCAGATGTTATGTGTGCAGCGGAAGATACAACACTATTCTTCACATTCCAGGCGATACTCCATAGTAACTCCAAAAGGAGCGGGCACCCAAGGAAAAGATGTAGAGACTGGTGTAGCCTTCTAGATTTTGTAACCAAAAATTCGGCATGCTTCTGTCGCCACTACGAAGATGGTCGTCGATATAGACGAAGTAACAGAGTCGGATAAAGTCCAAACAGCTAAGGAATTCGGACTTTATCTTACTTCAAGCGTTTCACGGAGAATTCAATAATTGCTACACCTTCTTCCATCCATGCTCCATCCTTTGGATCCCACGACATCTCCTCAAAGGATCTCATCCAAGCCTGAGTCTCCCACTTGGTCCCAGTTTCACTGCCTACCTGATCCCACAATTTGGCAAAGGACTCGGGATTATGTCGCCACATTGGCACAGCAATCGACTTGAGCACCGCCTCGTGAGCCTTAGGATTGCCTATTTGATTGCCGACAATCAAAGAACCAGGCCCTTTGGTAAAGGCAATCAACGCTTTGACGACTTTGACTTGTCCATTCCAATCCCATGAATGCATGACCTGTGTAATTGAGATGATATCAACATTTCCCCTCAGCTCCGTAAGTCTGGGCTCCGACGAATCAAGAATATCAGTTTCGATAAAATGAGCAGCGAAGCGATCCCGATCACGAAACATTTCGAAGCCTACGTCCCAGTGACTCACGATATCAACAGCGTAAAGATTATCCGAAGGGGCGCCATCGTAAACCAGACGTCGAACATCATGGCCAATGAAAGTTCCAACATCCATATAGGTATCGCCTGCCGTGACTCGTTTCAAGATGTCTGGATAGACTGGCAATTTGTAGAGCTGGGGAACCAGCCATGCACCGACGCCTGTGCAAGGGTATGCACGAATATCCCAAGCTTGGTCCCGCTGAATCCGGGATTAGCACTTTAAAGACAGCAATCAAGATGTATTGGATGACAACTCACCACTTTGTGAACATGCTCAGATTGTTGCTCGTAGGGTATGCCACTGTATTTTTGGAGTAGTTCCCGGGTCTACATGTTCGATCAATCATCTGCATTAAACCTCAGTAGACTATCCCTAGCTCTATAGCTCATGGGTATATTACCGTACCTCAGGAACGAGCTTTTTGTCAATATTTGGTATGTAGAAGGGGAATTTTGCCCTGTCGACCGACTTGGTGTATGAGGGCTCAGAGTAAGCGGGCTTATCCTCTTGAGAAGACATAATGATCGTTCTACAATGACTTTCTCGGTATCTCTTAATATTGAGCCTGAGTAGAGCAATTTCTCATGGAAATATGGACAGAGGATGAGAACGTATTTGAAGGTGGATGTGTAAAGTCATCGGTGAGAGCTACTGATTGTTGGGGAAATGTTAGCTGAGGTCGTCAGCACTAGGAAATTGGAATCGGCATGTACCTTGCTATCACATTGTACCTAATAAGGGTTAATTTTTTCTTAACTTTTAGTGAATCTAGCATGGTATGGTATGTTGGTGATAATGCAACCCGCCAAATAAGATTTTTGGATGAGGGGCGCGGAGAATTCTGACCCATCGTTGGCTCCGTGAGTGGTCGGCGCTCTCTTGAGAGTGGATAACACACCAACTTATGTTAACATCACCAACTGTTGTCTCATGAAAAAGGCAAAAAAAACGGGGCACTGAGACTAGGGCCTAGAATAGTTACACCAAGTGCTGCCGTATCAACTCCGGTGCTTACATACGTTAAGTTATTTTCTTCCCCCAGCTAAACAGACGATAAGAATGATCGGAGCAAAGCCCGAGCAATATTTCTCCTGTTCTAACTGGAAAAAGGAGGTTGAAGGGACTATGACCAAGAATCTGCATATCTTAGCAGGAAATCTACTGCCAACGGTAGCTTTCACAAGATTCGCCGTGATATTGCTCGTGAACCAGCCATAGTCATTACAATAAGACGTCTCACGGGGTTTTTTATCACATCTTTGAAATTCCGGTCTTCTACACGCAAGTGAAGGCTAATGAAGACTTTTCCGATGCTTATCTTATACTCGAAAACCTTCCAAGGCTCTCAGAAAGTATAGGTCTAGTTTTATGGCAATGGTTGTATGACTAGCATGGTTTGACGGTGATCGATGACACGGTTGCACCAAGCGTGAAGGAGTAAAACGCAAGTTGACAAATCTACAACACTTTTGGAGGACTGTCTCTGTACGAAAACATGAGATAGTGGCCAGAAGACGAGTATTCGAAATTTCAGCTCGTCCTTCAGAGAAAATATAACAAGTACACGACGCTCGAATGTTGTCAAGCAATGTAAAATGATTCTGGGGCAGATCACATACAACTATTGTGACAACTGTATTCCCTCGGGCCCAAATGAATAAGCTAAATAAATAGATTCAATCTGATCTTAGAAGTATAAACCACAGCACTTAGTATAAGAAGTACAATAGATCCTTCCATATCTTGAGCCCTGAGCCAACAATCCCAAGCGATCATTTGTATAATAACCACTACGTGGCATATATAAAGCTCGGCCTGTGTTTTCACAGACTACTCAAGAGCTCAAACTCCAATCTAAACTATGGAAATGGATGAATTGTACCATCATCCTCAGCGTAATGGTTAAGACTCCAGAGCTTCATTGCTACACCTAGTAAAGCGATAGAATCTAAGCAATCGATAGAACAGCACTATGGTATGTATATATACGTCAAGGAACTTTAGAGGTTATCTTCCCCATACCAACTCACCTGCATTCCTCTCATTTTTCAAGCTACCGATACAAGTCCAACCATAACAGCTTTTGACACCTGGAGGAAAGTTGGTCTCATCGTACAAACGACCTCTTTGGTGGGTGTGTGTCAACTGTGCGTAGTCACGGTGATCAGTTAGAAGAGCAGGCACCCAAGCCGTGAAAGAACATCAACGACTCGAGGCGTGCACCAGGTCCCAGATATGGAGCTGCCATTTGTGCAGTTGAGGGAGCCGCGGCTATGGCGCAGCAGGGGGGCGTTCTCAATGACCTCTTGCTAATCAATCCTGCCCGACTAGGCTTCGGATTCGCGAATAATGCGGGCGACATTGCTAGGGCGGCAGACGGGCCGTGGACTTTCTGCGGGCATACGCACCGCTGTTGGCTATTCCAGACGAGGTTGCTACTCAGCTGGGTAATATTCTTTTTGCGCTGGCTCTAGACACGCTGATCAACAATTTGCCGCTGAGTGATGAGAATAGGATTCAATCGTCACTTGTAACCACGGCGACGCAAACTGCAACTGCGACTACAACTACGACGACCTCATCAACAAGCTCTGGTTGCCCCAATCCTACGTCTTCTCCGGTAAGTTCATGAATGGCTCCTAAGTTGTGAAAACTTCGCTTTCGGTTCTCGCCTTTTAACGAATGTAGCTCCTTTGTGGAAACGATGACCGCGACAATTGCGAGGTACAAATGCCGAAGCAGGCGGGTGAAAAGCCGAAATGCAAATCAGTAAGTTCAGTCAAAAGGAGATGACAGATTCACTACTTCAATTTACTAACAAATCGTAGGGAGAAATCGTAGGTTGCGAATGCAACACGCCAGCGAACGAATACATTGATTTCGCAAGTAACGAAGAGCAAAAAGCTATGCTGTTGATCTCAAGTCTGCTAGGACTCGGTAGGTTCAAGCCGCCCCAACAAACAGGACCTACGCCCAATTGCGACCTCACCAACCTAAGCAACATCCCCAGAAGGTTTTCGGCGGGGCAAAGAATAACATCTAACCACCACTTTTGCGACAAATGGACGGCTGCAACAGGTACAGAGTTGAACATGACAGTCGATGCGAGCGGCACCGACAAAATACCACAGGCCCATCGGTTGCTACGACCCCGCACGCCTCCTCCAAGCCCCAGCACTTACACACACTACAATTTTGATCTTAGCTTCAAGCCTTCCGACGGAGGCAAAAAGTGTGCGAAAGGATGCAATGATGCTTTTGCTCAAATATCGAGTGCTTGTAGCAACACGGGCGGTGAGTCCAGATATGGGAAATGATAGGATATCAACTAACATGAAATCAACATGTAGCCGCGGAGCAACTCATGCGAAAAAGCGGCTCCCTTGACGTCGACTGCGGCGTCTTCGATTACAATATCACACCTACTACACCACGTACTATGCAGGATCGCCACTGCTACGGCGCCAACGACTTCAGGTCCCACGGCGACATCCACCCGAACCAGATAAGCTCCATGGCGGCGTCCTTGTGCGCTGGCACAGCTAACAAACCTATTCAGCGCGGCAATTCATCGACCAATATCGTCTACTATGGCTGGGACAACCAACAGCCCATGCAATTCAGTATTTACTGGAAGGAAGGCTGTGTACTGGATTTCCCTAGCGGCGACTATATCTTTCCGGCTAACTCACTGGCTTTGAAAGAAGCTGGCTTTAATAATTGCGACACCTTATTTCTGGATAACTACCGAAAATGCACCAACACAGGCGTTGGCGGAAACATACAAGCTGGGTGTTTAGTATACGATTTGAAAGCTAAGCACGATTTGAAAGCTAAGCGTGATTCGTAGCAGATTGCGTGGGTTCATCATCCGCTTTTCTTGTTTGGTCTTAGCTCGGTGGCAGAAAGGGTATATTTTGGTTCTTGGTGAAATCGTGTATGATTAGATATAATTACAACTATCATTTGGGACGAAGAGAGCAATATGAGCTTAGTAGAACTCTTAGAGCTTACGACTGGCGAGAGAAGAGGAGTCACTGAAAGACCTCAAATGCTTGAATAAACACACAGGTCACGTTTAAATCACGTGATGTCCTTGGTTTATTGGTCGCTTTACGCGTTCGTGATGGACTGGAATTTAGGACAACCGCCAGTTACCGGGTGCGATTCTAGCCAAATCGTTCATACAGCTAACTATTCATCTCCTTATACTCTTGACCACTTAGAAGCCTATTCTAGTTCTAATCTTTTACAAAGATTAGATCTCTGATACAACCCCCCTAGGTCTACTACAACGATACAAACTTACCACCATCAACTAAAGCCGGATTAGTAAACCACCCCCTTCAGGCTTCACAGCCTCTTACTCTTCTCACTATACCCTCTCGATATTCTCAAAATGATTTTCTCAAAATAATTTTCAAGCATTTATTTCGTTCTACTACAGCTAGAGCTATACGCATCGGCTTTAAAAGTCCGGCCACCAATTCACGAACACCAATCCTCCTCACCTGTCGAAAATCCACAGCAACGCCTCACGTATTTCAGCTTTCAATCCATCAACTTATCACTTCGCTGGCACCTTTCAACATGCTTGATGAGCTCACCAAGATGCCACAGCCCCGACTCTCACAAATCTGGAATATTCGCGTCAAAGGCTATCCATTCGTTCTTGACACAGGTGCCGAATCCAGCACTTCATACGCACTCGCGTCTGCGTTAGCGCTCTTCCCTGGCTTACCTTTAGATCGATTGATCGTGGAGGGTGTATATCATGATCACGTGGATGATGTTGATGATAAATGGAGTGCCCAGGGCGTGTACGAAGATGTATGTGCTTTGTTGCAAACGGATGGATGGAAGGAAGCTTGGTTCGTCATACCTACGACTGTATTTCTGACTGGACATCGAATAGGAGGCGCTCCCGGCGCTGTACAGCCACAGGTATGAGCGATTAAGGCAAGAGATGGAAAAGACTCCGGCGCGGAGTGCAGAATCTATGTTGCAAAAGAGGCCGGCAAGGCTGGCGCGGCGGAGAATGAGTCGATGAGAGAGGAATGGCAGATACAAATCGGGATGGGGTACGGTCGGAAGGGGATGGTAGGGAAGTGTTGGTTTTATTCAAGATGGGAAGAAATGCGAAGTGTGTGAATGATGGGAGTAAGAAGTTGTTTCATGAACTGAGCTGGGAGAAGATAAAAGCGACCAAGTATACTCGGCCAGAAGATGATCCAGGACGGTAGAGAATAACCTGACAAAATGACATGTATACCATACGTATTAATTTTCTTTATCATTGTTGCCAATGTAACTACGAAGTAAATATACGAAGTACTCGAGGACGAAGTAACAACCTTATAACTTTAATGCGAGGGCGGGGTGCACTGCGGGGTTGATGTGTTTCTGTAGTGCTTAGTAATCCATGCAACGGAGCGAACACTGCCGTTCGTGTCTTCGTAAGTATCCCATTAGGCATCAAGATGACGATTCTCTGCAAACAAAGTAGAAGCCGTTTCAAAGTGTGAAGACAATCCAACAATTCTACCTTTGAATCGACAAGTCTACTTTCGCATAATCAAACCTCTGATCTACCTCATCGCCACCATTATCATGCCTATACCTGCCACCTTCCACGATGGCAAGAAGACGTTCACAGTTCTAGGTAGGATTGAATTGCATCTGACGGATCACAAAATCCACCTGCTTATTCCGTTCCATTGTAGAGAATAATCCCGAGGTCATGAATGCTCTAGCCAAGACGCTTGGTCTTTCGCCCGATCTTGCATTCTACGATGTCTACTCTCTCACAGACCCAGGTCTTTTATCCATGATCCCCCGTCCAGTCCATGCTCTCCTAGTCATCCTCCCGCTCACTCCTTCCTGGCACGCATCTCGTCTAGCCGAAGACACCCCAGTATCTACCTACGAGGGGTCTGGCCCCGACGAGCCCGTGATCTGGTTCAAGCAAACGATTGGGCACGCGTGCGGCTCTATCGGACTTCTTCACTGTCTTATCAACGGGCCTACGAAGGAGTTCATTTTACCAAATACAACGTTGTCTCGACTACGGGAGCAGGCCCTCCCGCTGAAGATGGCCGAACGCGCGCAGATGCTGTATGATAATAAGGAGTTCGAGGATGCACATCAGAGTGTTGCAGAAATGGGAGACACGGCAGCACCCAGTGCTGCGGAAGGTGATAGACTGGGTCAGCATTTTGTGGCTTTTGTGAAAGGTGATGATGGCCATTTGTGGGAGTTGGAAGGTGGCAGAAAAGGGCCGCTCGATAGAGGCTTGTTGGCCGACGACGAGGATGTGTTGAGCGCGGCCGCGGTCGCAAAGGGTATAGGCAGAGTGATGAAGATGGAAGAAGAAGCTGGTGGCGGAGATTTGAGGTTCAGTTGTATTGCGCTTGCAAAGGCAGACTGACGGAGGATGATGATACTGGGATATTATTGCGGAAAGGGAGCCTATCGCGGCGCCGGCGATTCCATTCCCAGCACGGACAAGACCAGGATACAGCCCCCCTAGCTAGATCATATCCCTTTGATTCTCGACTCCACGGGAACCATCTGGAGCGCAACCCCAGTTACCGCAACTCCTTTCGAAACCGTGCGGGCATATTTCATCTCACTTGAGGGTTTGAGGGCACTCCCGGATAATTTAACCTTAGTCAATATTCATGCCGCTAGATCTGCAAGCGCCGTAGAAGCCACAATACTTCTCGACTTGTCTATATGCCGAACCAATAATACGTAAGTGGAATCTGGAATTTGATACCAAACCAATCTCTCCCGGCTAAATGCTTCGGTACTGTAACGTGTCTTTTCGGATGAACGCCACTATGTCACCAAGCGCACCACGCCGACGTTTCACAACCCCCGCAATTCGGGGAAGACCCAATTCACAAAAAATGCATCCGGAAAAAAGAAAATACATCATCTTTTTCGGACACTTACTCGGTGGTAATACACGATCAAATGATCCGCAAACTATGGCCAGAATACGTCAGCCGATCACACACACGCCCAGCAATGTGGCTCACGAGGGATAACAACTCATAATGCAGCGCGGACTCGACGGAAATAAAAACATTCTACCGACATTCTGTGCATGTAGTGGGTATCTAGCTACCATATCTGCAGGGCCTTATTTTCATGGCGCTTTTTCCCCAGATTATCGAGTGGCTGAGATCTGACAGCCATGGATGAAGGCAGCTTAGCTCTGTAAGGTACCCCTTAATCGGGACAAGGCCTTGCATTGCATGACCCCAGGGCCCAAAGCACGAGTCAATCCTACCCCAACACAACCCCAGACGACTCATTCATTTTGTTTGGATGTGACCTCAGTGGCCGCCGCATAACAGACAGAGCACGATTCTTAATTTCCGTTTGCAAGCCTCTTATTCGCGAACCATGTTCGCATGCCCTGGTCATATCATGTATAACCTCTTCTCATTTCCCATCCTCATCCCCTGACAAAACTTTTTGTGGGCATTGGCGGCACTTAGGACCCAATGGCGAGGGTTTGCTTCACTGGCGTCGGTGCTGGCTAAAATAACCTTAGCTATCGTCGGTGACATTTTTTTCTTTCTCTCGCCGACAGCGAATGCCACTTACACCCTGACTGCATCTTTCTTGGGGCCAGCGAGCGGTCAAGCTTGCTGCATCCATGTGCATCTCACATGTCTTTTTCAGATCAGAAGATGCCGCGATTACGTTTCAGCATCTCGATGCCGCTGCTCTGGATGGAAGTTTTCCTCCTTTGGGAAGGTCGGTGGCACAGGGAGAGTGAATAACGCCGTCTGGCTGCCGGTGAGATGAGCCTTGACATGTAATTTGAGCTATCGCGGACAAGTGATCTGGATGGGAAAGTCCTCACTTGATCACATTGTGTGGTGAATTTTGGAATATATAAGGACCTGAAGCTTCACAGACTTCGATGCCAAATCTGGACATCCAAGCAGCGTCTTGTTTACATTCCTTCATACTCACTTCTTGTACATACACTCCTTGAACGTACAAAAGCATCCAGCACTCTTTGAAGTCCTCTGCTCCGACTCATTGAATCTTTTCAGACTTTCCACTCCTTCCAGCCTGTCTGCCTGTCCCATCATCCATAACAAGATGTATCAAACCCTATCCCTCATCTCCCTCCTC
>LLKJ01001325.1:0-16258 GCA_002242865.1 Clarireedia sp. CPB17 | reverse complement strand
ATGCTATGCTGTGGAGTTTCGCCCTTCCGCCCCGTTGTTTGCCATACCACAGTAACATAGCATAGCATAGCTGCCAGAGAGCCATAGTTCTAAAAGTCTGCCTGCACGAAGAGTCCCACTCTGACATAAAGAGCATCTACATAAATGTAAATATCATCGGCATTGAGAGGAAAGTCCGTTAGAGGGAAGTATTAAAATATCATTGAGGGGATACGCGTCTATCTAACATCAACACTATTTGTTGATCATACCAACCAATACACCAGATTAAAATGGGAAGAGACAGTTTTCCGTGCAGAAAGGTATCCTCCATCTGGATGAAGCAACCATAGAAACCCATACGCTATAGCCATGTCCTATTTGTGTCTGCGCAATTACCAAATCATACAAGCTCCCATACGTAGCCATATTCCATCCCATTCATCCATAGCAAAAATCCCAATTCCCATTCCTAACCCGTCCCATTCATTGAGATCGTAAATTCGTATCATCATAAGCGTTTAACCATGTTCTAAGAGCTGAAGTCTAGGCCAAAAACAGAGGAGAGTTTCAAGTCTCCCCAATCCAAGGTATAGAGACGCTTCTGCTAGATGCAGAAGGGTACCAGAAGTAATGCATTTCCACAAGAGCGATAATCGCCGTCGGCGAGACCATATAGGTCTTCCCCGGCTAGTCATTTGCTATCGCCCCCTCCATCTCCCTCACGGCCGTCGCTCTCAGTAGATCCTGTCGAAGCCTTTCTTCCCAATGCCTTTGCTTCTTCGAGCTCCATCTCACGAAGTTTCTTCTTCCTCTCTACCTTTGGGTTTGGCTCGTCTCTGTTATTGTCGAGTAATAGATGTCCAGGCATTGCTTCGAACTCTCCCTCGTCTTCCTCGTTCTCGCTATATTCGTCGCCACTCATCATTGGACTGTCGAGTTGTGCAGATCTAGGGCTCTTCATGAACATTTCCGGGCTGGAAGGTCGCGAATCAGGCCCGCTGGTGTAATTTGTCTCTTCACTCTTTCCCGAATCTACCTTCTTGAGTGCCCGACTGCCGTCCAGGATGAATGGTTTCAATGTTGGATCGAAGGCCGCGGGGAGACCAAGAGCAGCTGCTACTGCATGAGCTTCGGCGAGAGGTCCAATAGGTTCTTCCAAATTGCTAGCGACCACCTGCGTCTCATGGAGATCTACACCACTTTCTTGTAGAAGTCGAGCATAACTTTGGCGCAGAGGATCAATCTCTCTCTTTTGTTTCTTCTTCAGTCTTTTCTCGGTAGGTCTCACTACCACGACAGGGATGGGCGAATATTGTAAGCACCACTTCGAGAATGAATTTCTGTTTCCAACAAGTCCTTGAAACCCACCCAGACTCCTTCCTCGCGTGCCAACGATCAACATCGCAGGTTCATAGATTTGTATCTGAAGAAATGCCCAATTAGCATAAATGCGACATGAATTGTGCGACAACTGAAGCTTTGTGGACTGAGAATCGACCTACCATTTTTTGGAACGTTGTGTGCACCTTACCAACCGCAAACTCAAGCACAATGCTTATCGCTCTGTTGTCATCGTTCTTCCTCTGTATCGACTTCAACAGATCTCTGGCCTCTTGCTGGTATTGTTTCTTCTCCAAAGCCCGATCAGTGGTAATCTTCGAGTCCCTGTCGACCACCCTCAGGCAAATGATCTCGTCTCCATCGTCCACAAGCTCCTCCAACATCCATTGTAGAGCGATATCTGAGTATGAATTCTCGTCTATGCCGACCATGAAGGTGCGCGACCGTCGTTTGTACTGGTAGCCCTTATGTTTGGCATTTAGTGTAAAACTTATGGTGTTTCTCTCTGTAGGTTCCGACAACGATGCAATATTGTCGAAGGAGACCTTAGACTGGAATTTACTGTATGAAGAATCCATTAGTGCCATTTCGTGCAGAATAGAGTGAAGAAGCAACGCAGAAACTGCACGCAGGGATCGAATGAGAAAAGCTCCCTCGAGCTATGTGAAAGTAAGGATATGCACGCTGTAAAGTGGGGTTTTGATCACCCGTCCCCAGCTTTCGGAGACCGGCCCCAGGAAAGCGTGAGATGTGACAAAGGTCACAGTGTCCCTTCTGCATGTTACACTCGGCATGAGTCTTCTTTCCTCCTCTGCGGCCGACGGTAAAAGATGGACGAAAGGTACGATGAAGAAGTGGAAGCTTACGGCGGGGGAGGTGGACTAGCACCTCTGATGCGAGATGCAGATGCAGATGCAGACTTGCTTTTACCTTTCCCATCTATGCTGGGTCGCGATTTGGAGCTGCCTCGAAAAGAGATGCTGGAAATGGAACTGTGGCGCTGCTTCGGTTGATGATCATATTGCACATGCTCAATAATAGACTCGAGTTTGGGGGAAGTAAAATAGTCGGCAGTCGCTCCGTTGGTACTATTGGGGGAGAGGGGGGACTTGGGTGAGGGAGAGTCTACGACTCTGCCGCGGGGAGAAGGTGGTGCGGACATAGTGAGTTCGATTTATTGTGAAGTATTCGGATTTACTACAGTAGAGGAGTGATTTCGCAGGCTGATATTGGCTGAGCAGGAGAATATTTCTGGTTGCAGTTCGACGTTTAAGTTGTCAAAGTGGATGATGGAGAGAACAGAGAACCAGAGTCTGCGTCTTAGGCGGCGTCAGGCGAGAAAGAGCGGTATCCTACCAGGGTCCTTTGATTATTCAAGCACTTGGGCTTCTATTTGACGTGCTGCGGATGGACACCCCCATGAAAGACTAACCTTTTAATCAGCTATTATGAATGCATCCACGAGTACCAGGTTAAGGTAGACCGTCATGGAGCGAATTGCAGTTAATTATGTCGCCTCATCCAATCCTTCCGTAATGTGCTGGGTGCCAAGACTTGGGGACTGCCGCCTCTTCCAGCCAGCCTCATGAGTATCCAATACATATTGGTACTTGGTATCGTACTGATTAGAAATAACATACAAAGGTAATTAGTCGGCCTTTGACTACTCGACCAGTATCTATGCGGGGTTTTCTGCACTGCGGTCTTGTCATGAGGTGGTCTTTCATCAATTCTTCATTGTTTTGCTACTTATAAGCTTCTAGCTTTATACCGTTCGGACAAACACTGTATTTGTCCTTTTCCACCCCGATACGCCATACCAATGCCATATTGTAAACCCGCGATATTGTCGAAAGAAGTATAGAAAATGGTTTAGTATGTGCGTGCAAGGTTTCTGAGATACCAATCCACCAATTTACGGCCAACCTTGGCTTCAGAGATATGAATTAGATCCTAAGGGCCATTAGTAAATCGAACAATTCATGTAGCTTTTCGGTACTTACTCCTTGCATAGCATAATCAAGATCATTAGCGTTTACGATTTCTCCATCCAACAATCCATTATCCGTCCATCTCATTTGTCTGCTCCTTTGCTTGTTGACAAGTAACCATCCCCTCAACTTCTCTGGCTCAACCTCAAGGAAACCAGCCAGTTTCTTCAGGTCCATTGTGGTGTATAAGCGGAGGTATGACTTGACAGTTGGGCTCCACATATTGGTTTTCACTTCATCCATGAAGATAGAAAGATGGTGCTCGAGCGGATCGACGTTTAGCTCTGGGTTGTCGAAATCTGGAGGAGTTGGGGAAATAAATTTGGGGCACGAAGAGCGGAATAGCTCCTCGAATATTGGGAGGGATTCTGGTCCACCACGTTGTAACTTCAAGAGTTGATCGCCGTATTTCTCGCGGAGGGCGGTGTGGATAGTATCGTCGAGGCGAGTTGGGTGGAAAGCTACGCAAATAGCGATAAGAGCGTACATTTGATCGTTCTTCTTCGTAATCGAATCGTACTGAGCGTTCTTTTGGAAATTCTTCGTTCTTGAGACATAGATCAAGATGTGGCTGAACATGCGGATGGCATCTGCGTATCGGCGCATCATCATGTATGAGAACCCAACATAGTAGTAGGTTGTGAAATGAGCGGCCATGACGCGCGCAAACATAGCCTTCTTGTTGAGTTCGATGTCGTCCAGAGTCTTCAAAGCAAGACTGAAGTCACCTAGCAAACAGTGAACTCGTAAAAGACCGATTATGGAGAAATATCCAAGCATTCGATATAAAGGCTTCGATCCATAATCACCAGCAACGGCCAAGGGCTCTTCATTGCGCTTCATCGCTGCTAACTGCTCATTGATTTGTGATCGCTGGATAAGGGAATAAAGAACGTTCAAGACACTGTAGCATCCCCAGGTGTTTGGTGCTTCGCGGAGGATTTGTATTTCTTCTTCATTGTTGGCTTGGCGCGCAACTCGATTTCGGTATGAGCAAAAGGAGTTGAACTGGTAGATAAACTCATCGATAACATCCCAGGCCCAATAGTACTATAAGACTCGTTAGGATTTGCGCAACCATGGAAGAAGGAAAATTCGCACCGATGGTGGTTCAAGATCAACTGGCCCATCAGAGTTCAAGATGAAGTGGAACAAACTACAATAGTTATCGTAGCTTGCGAACTTGACTTCTAAAGAAGCAGAGAAGTCTAGAGGCTGTGCAGCCGCTGCCAATCTCGATTGAATATCGTCTGCTTGTTGTGCCATGCTCATCGAGTTGACCTGCTCCAGCTCTTCCATTCCCTCATATTGGACCTGCTCCTTGTAGTCATTTGCAAGAGCTTCCTCCTCAATATCGGAGTCATCGTCCAACGCTCTTGAGGCGATACCGCCGTTTTGAAAGGCGCTCATATTGCCGTTAATTTGGATCGCGGTCGTTGTTGAAAAAATGATGGTGGGGTTCTCGACCAAAAGATGCACACGGTCGAATTCGGTTATCAGTTTATCTCTTGCCCTAACAAATTTTCTGCTGCTCCTCGAAGTTTTGTTATCCTTCACGTCAACAAATTTGCCGTGTAAGATCTTAGGTTAACATGAAATTTGGAAAGACCGGAGAATGTAACAGGCAGTAGTGTATCCCAAAGCGAAATCGGAAGACATATGTACAGATATTGGAGCGCTTTGTGGAAGCTTGGTATGTGTCACGTGGTTTATACTAAATATCTCCCTACTTGGTAGCTTGAGTTTGACAAAATCTAGGCCAGCAGGTATCTAGTCAATGAAGTTCAAGAGCTCTGGCATGTGAACAAATCTCGAGGGACTACAAGACTAGGTACTGCTTGCTACACATAGAAAGCAGGCTCTAGCTAGTATGAGCCACCTACTGAAAATGCTAATTTGGCATATCACATAGACTTGTCATTGTCATGAGAGTTCCATCTTCTTCTTTTTTGATGCTATTCACTCTGGGGAATCGTGGAATTAATCTACCCGCTTTTCGCTTACCTTGTTGGAAGTGCCCCTTGTATCCATAAACAAAAATCCTTCTTGCCAATCATCAACCGTCATCACCTTGTTCCTTCCGAAACGGCGTACCGTCCTATACAGATATTGGTCCGTCCTAGTGCATATATTCAACTAGAAGACTTCTGGCCTCCGAATTCAGTCTCTCATCCACATAACTGCTTATTGCTCCGTCGTGTCGCGCATTCGCATCACGCAAGTAGGAGCCCACCCAGGTCTTGACATCCTGAACTTCAGGCCACTCGTCCACAGCTGCTTTCTTGCAGGTGTTCAACTGAGTGAAGCCAACACCAAAACTGAGATCATCGACATCAGCCTCGGCAACTACATCGTCTTTTGTGACAGGTTCCGGTGGGTTTTCTAGAAGTTTGAGCAGGGCTTCACAGGTCTTCCCCCAACCTTTAGCATACGTGACACCGAATGCTTGGGAGTCGGTAAGCGTTTTGGTCAACGAGATAACTGCTATCTTGCGATCCAGCGGTCGAGCAAGCTGCTGAGTGCCAGGAAGAATGATCGAGAGGTAGAGAGGGGTGAAAACGCCATCCTGCACAGCAGCAGATTGCTTGATGAAGAAATCGGCACCTAGCCCATGTTGATCTCTAGATGAAATAAGATGGTAGAAGCGAACAAAACGGCGCTTGAAGCTTTCAGGGGGATTGTTATTCAGACGAGTGAAAATGATATTTAAGATGGTCGGGAAATAGTTCTGAATAGCAGCGCTGTCATTTTTGTTAGTTTAGCAAACGATGTAAAACAGGTAAAACTTACACATCGCATGATTTGATCAGAGCTTCCAGGACGTCGAAGCTCTGGAGCTCGGTCTTTGCTTTTCCTGACATAAGTTTCTGGAAGATACCAAGAATAGGCTCTAATTGATTATTCGCTACGAGCTCCGGGGCGCATTTCGGAATCATCGAGGACAACAACCTCGAAAGCGCGGGCACATTACCACGTGATTCCCAGAGACTGGGACTGAGAATTGGGGCGATTAGGTTTCTGTAATAATCAGAGAGACTCGCGGCGGGATTTGCCTCCAAAAGTGCGGCAAAAAGTTGGAACACATAAGGCATGAATTCTAATTAATCATCAGTAAAGCTTGTGCGGACGAAGATGTAGAAGAATCAATCCAACCTTGAACGTCATTGGAGAGGACCGCCGCAAACGTTGGATACAACTCGTTTTCGAGCTTGTCAGGTTGTGAAGGAGCAGAGTACCTATTAGGATCTGTCAATGGTAAATTTCAAATAAAAGTCGCATTCAACTAACCGAATTAACGCTCCGAGAGCTTCGAAATGGTAGTAGTAGAAGCGAGGGTTGCTTGGGTTTTGACCGATTACTTGGGTGATCTTGATCAAGTGTTGTAAGACATTGTCAGTAATAGGAAGAACATTGTCCTTGATAACAATGAGGACTCTCATAACGCATCTCATGAGGAACTCATTCTCTTGAATCTTCTCTGGTGCGCCGTCTTTCTCAATCAACTGGAACAAGTGTTCAAGGAGATCTTTGGAAAGAGGCGAAACATCTTCTTTCCCAAATATATGTTCATTCGCGTCATTTGTGAGAAACAAGACTCTCTCCACGGTGATAGCGGCGTAGGTGTAAACCACATAGTTGGACGATGCAAGATTCTTTACTAATGGAGGGAAGGCCGCACTCCATTGTTCTCTCGTTAACTGACTACGGAAAGTGTACAAAAACTTGATTGCGTCCACTTTCAAAATAGGCTCCACATTCGTCTCTGCAATAAGATCGTTGGCGATGTTTTGTTGGAAGAATTCGACGACATTGACCAAGGGATTGGTTGTCTTGACACCTTGACCGGCTGTGATGACTCCCTTGGCTGCAATGGCAGAGAACAAATATACAGCAGTATCTTTCGACTTCCATTGGTCATTGCCTTGCTGTGAAAACTGGTCGAGGTAATGCTTGATGTATCGTCCCACAACCTCGGTGACCAATGCCTCGAAATTTTCCAAGAGCTTGCGTAAGAAATCTGTCGCTGCACGTCGTCGCGTGTCAGCATCCGAACCCTCGAGATCTCTTCTTATGTATTCGATTGGTTCATCTTCGAATTGCTCGATATCAGACTCTCTGAGGCTAACATTCGGCAAGATAACCTTTTCCACCACTTGACTCAGAGTATCCGGGTTGTTGAAGTTCTGTGCATGTTTTTCAAGACTTGCGACAGCAGTCAAAAAGTGGAGTGCTTTGCTGACCAGGATATCGAACTTCGTCTCAGGACCAATAGTCGTTAACAAACTCCAGGCGCTTGTGATAAATGGCTCGCAGAGAACCCCAAATGCATCTTCGTACTTCTGCATATAAAGTGTGATAACCTCACATATGCCAGCTTTGACAAACTCGAGCGGGCCTGATTCCGAATCGTCGTCTGTCGCAACTAAGGGATTTTCATATGTGAGATATTTGTGAAGAAGATTTGAGACATCGCGGAGGTGGTCTTCGAAAACCGGAGGAAGATCTTGGCAGGAAAGGTCGTAGAAAACCTTCATAAGCAGGTTCATGGTCTCGAAATGTTGCTTCAAAGCTTCCTTATTGTCTTTGTGCGCCTGTATTTGTTGATCGGTGCTCTGATTTGTTTGCGTTAGTTTATAGATGTGACATTAGAGTGGTCTTTCGTACCGCAAGCAGCTGTATGAATGGCTTTCCGAACTTTGAAAGCACATGGTTGACCTCTGTGTATAGGGCGTCTGAGCGAAATAGTGGTCTCCAACGTTTGAAAATTGAGTGCGCAACTTCCAATACACCATTGTTGACCTTTGCGTTATCGGGCGTGAGGCGTGAGACAAGATCCTAGAGACTTTGAGCAGCTGTTTTGGGTGACTACCACAGATATACTAACATCCACCAATGTATCCCATCTATCCCAAAAGTCTGACTCTGCGATGATACTAATAGCTTCCCCAAGTTGAGCTTGAATACTACTGGGACTCGAGATCATAAGACCTATCAACTCGGTCTTGATGGTAAAGACTTCGTTCTGCGGAAGCTTGTAGTTTCTCTCTTCGTCCTGCACAACGATTAGCAGGGTCAACAAGTATACCATTTCCTACCTACCACATAATTGAATTTAATGAAGTTCTTGAAGCACAAAGCACCAGATAGCCTGGTATTGAGTGGCAGACTATCCGCAGCAACGATATTAAGGAGGAGGAGAGAGAAGCCCGGTTTGGCTTGCTCGACTTTCAAGGCTGCCTCAGCTACTCAAAACATTAGTAGCTATACAATAACACATATATGAATTTGTTGTACCTTCTTTATGCTGCCTGGGGTCCAATGTCGCCTGGAGCAGCTGTGCAACGGTTTGAATATCTGAAGCCATATTTCAAAAAGACGGTGGAAATCCAAATGAAGGTCAACAACAGCTGTAAATCTATCAGAATCAGAGCAGTGTTTTGTTTGTAAACTTTCTAGATGGAGCACACGGAGGTCAAGATAGTCCGGCCCCCGATAGCTAGTTTCAGTCGAGGTGGAGACGAACAGGGACGGGAAAAGATCTTTGAGCACTCCCTTGAAAATTGTTCATGACAGGAGGGAGTACTTGGATTCCAATCTGATAACTTCTTTACCACGGGGGTACCTACTTATGGTCTTTACTCGGTTCCTTCTATGGTACGTGGAGATTTTCCTATCTTCTAAAGGCACCGCTCGACTCAAGCAAGGCAGAGAGCTCGAGTGAATACAACGAACAGAAATTTCTGCAGTACTCATTAGGGAATAGCGGCATTCGGCTTCATCCAGCGACTGAAGCGGCACAGCCTTGCAACATAGCCTGATTCTGCCACTTAGCCTTATAGCCTTATAGCCTTACAGTCTTGGCCTGACAGCCTCAACATCTGGTAAGGCGAGATTCTGATAACGTTTGAGATAAAAAGGTTCTTGTCAAGTGCAAATTGAAAATAAGGTTATTGGCGGATCTTACCGGCCGTCTGCCCCTCCAATACATGGCATGAACAAGAGACATCTGTCTAAATCTAAAAGTTATTCACTTCCAGCCATTTAACCTCCAAGCCTCTTCATCCGTTCTCCATTTTTATCCTTCAGCTTGCCTTTCTTTCACTTACTTCACTTCACTTCTCTCTTCTGTAAGTACTCTTGTCACATGACCATTCCCAAACCAACCTGCCACTCTCTAGATATATATGTCTGTCCTGCTGCTTTTGCCGCAGTAAGCTACCTGGTGGCAGTGGTGGGAGTGAGGGGCTTCATCGGCGGCTTATATCAGTCGATTCCGAAGTTCTCCAGTCCTGTACAGTCTAGCCAAAGCTTTCCTCTCAGAGTCTCATTTATATAATGAACTATGAGCTAGCAGAACATCCTTTTAGGGTACGTTGTGTATGCAAGAATTTATAATATGAGGCTGTGCGGCTGCTCAGCTGCCCGGCTAACCACATGAGAGGATAGACATTGGATATTCTTTCTTATCCCCCGAAATTTTTAAAAGCGTGAATTTCTCGGCACTGCTAAAGCTCTGGATAAACCTATATGACGTCGCCGGGCCGGTCCTTCGCTTTTTATTTGTTTTTGTCATCATCGGAAACATACCATCAACATGTTTGCGCCATTTGCTAATTCAGCCGAACCAGATATAGACGCACGGGTAGCCGCACGAAATCGCCGAGCTTCTATGCCTCCACCTCAAGGAGATGCAGCTCAGAACACAGATTCAAAGAGCTCAAGCGGTCTTGCGAGCGTATTCAAGAGTTTGACTGGGGGCAAACCGTCAAAAAGTCCAAGCACACAGTCGCCAGCTTCAGCTCTTCAACAATTAGAGACCCGAATCAACGCGCAAAGATCTATCTCTGCAGGTGCGACAAATCAGCAACATGCTATTGAGCAGCTTCAAGAAGGGCATAGCCCAGCGGAACGAGTCCGCGCAGCAGAATATCTTCGTCAAGCTGTACTTGACTACCCTATGAGCAGTGTTAGTCTTGTACATCGAATTTAGCTTTATAGTCTACTGATTGAGAATTTAGGTATCTGCAATATTTGTGGCGGCAAAAGACCTTATCGAACCTTCTCAGCCAGCAGAAGCTCGCGTTGCGGGTTTCGAGCTTCTCACTGCCTGTGCTCAGTGTACGTCATCAAATGATCCGGAAAGAGCATCTTTCTTCCAAGTATTGAGCGCGCCTGCAAGTAGGGAGGACTTCCACCTACAACTTAGATCCTTAGTTGAGTTGTCAAGACATGGCAAAGATCTGTCAGGATTTCACTACGAATTACTTCCTCTGTTGACAACTTGGCTAAGGGAAACTTGGTCTGCAACCACATTCGCACGAAATACTAGGAAGAAAGCGTCACGCCAGAGCGCGACACCCAAGGACCACCCTCCATCGCAAGAAGAAATCAATTTAGCTTTACTCTTTGCATTTATTGTTGATGTTCTGAAGTTCAGCTCAAACATAATTTCGCCAGCAATATGCTCCAAACTTCTGTCGCAGATTCTCGACATCTGCACGTCGTCTGCTACGGAGGCTGATTTCAAGGCTTGCAATCAAGTAATTGATGCGATCATAACTTATGGGGATGTTCCGGACGGCAAGCTGCTGCCATGCGTGAGGGTTTTGTGTTCTATACATAGTTCCTTGTGGCATGTGCACCAAGATGCGTGGAGATGCATTAGCAACTTGTGCACATCACACCATGGCTTAAAGATGGTCAGAATCCTGACGGACATAGCTTCCAAGCCCTTACTTGACAAGTCCGATGCCAAGCAGTACAATCAAAATATCAAAGAAGTTAGAGGTGCAATCGCAGCATTGGAAAAGTTGTTCGCCAAAGACGCTAAAGACGGCTACCCTCTGGTTCCTTTTACTCTGCTGATGAGTTCTTTGAGGAACGTTGTTGCTCTCGAACGAATTGCGGTCGATTGTGACACACTGCAATTGATCTATTCATTATTCAGCCACGAAGGAGGAATAATGCAGAACGTGATGGATGAAGATTGGTCAACTATGTTTGAAATCGTGTTTATATGCTCGCAGCGCATACCAAGTCCCAGTACGGATCGTTCGCGGTCACCAGCCCCTCTCAACAGCAATGTACTGGTTGAAGAAGAAACCTCAGAGCAGAAATTCAAATCGAGGATTGGCGAATTATTAACCAGCCTTATCATTCGCGTTGAGGAGCTGCTGAACTCTCAATCACCCGACCTGTTCCAGAAAGAAGATTGTCTCAATTTCTTGATCAAGAGTCCGACCCATCTGCCGGACAGTTGTGCAAAACTAGTTATTGACCATTTTATCGACTACAAGTATTGCTCGCCATCTGATCCGCAATGGGAAAGAAATGTGGAACTAATCCTGGACGGCTTCCTGGCCGATCGCTCCCGCCCTTCTCATATCAGATTGCATGCTCTGAAGGCCGTTACGGATGTGTATGTCATTGTCAGCGTCATAGACCAGCCAAACGTGTTCAATGCATTTGCGATAGCAGTCTTGGCCCACGTTCGCGACGAGAAAGATATCGCTATACTGCAAGAGTTTGTTGACTTTGCTGTCGCCGTTGCCGAACAAACCACGGAAGACGAACTGTTTCAACATGCTATTGACACCATGCAAACCGTTATCACTAATGATCGCATGCAATCGCCCCTAGCCTCGCCTCCAAGTTCTCGCCAAGGAGTACTATCCGGGAAGACTACTACTACAACGGCTATAGTACATAGTCCTTCCAATGTTGTTGTACGGGGGTTAGTACAAATCTTCATGCGAACAATGTTCTCCCATGTTGCAAAATCAACCAGGGTTTTCAACGAATTGCTTGCTATTGTAAAGACTCATGACTGCCCAACCGATGCCCGTATATCTGCCCTGAAGATGCTCTTTCGTTTACGAGCAGATGCAATGAACCGGATATTTCTAACACCTTTTACCGAGTCAGATACACTGGCAGCTTCCCTTTACCGGACGGCTGATTCTTTGGCCAAAAAGCAGGCTGCAGATGAGGCATCGCAACAGACCCGATCATCTCGAACTGACGACTCAAGCTTCCGCGGTGGTCGGAGCACTTCTGTTGGCCAAATGCACCCTCCAACCAAGCCACCTTCTAGACTAAGCAGTGGTATGAATCGAACGCTCCAGCGTAATCATCAAATGTGGATGTCGCCAGACGCCGAAGCATTACCAGATGTCACCAATGGGAATGCCAGTCTACGGTTGGTGTCTATCGTCGAAATCGCTGGTCCACATTCTACCCGCAAGGGCCTGATGACCGACGGCGATCATTCAATAGAGCTATTACAGAATAACTCAACTGCTGAAGATAGTTTAGACCCCATTTCTGCTACTGAGGATGGCATCAATCATGATACCACCGATGGCGAGAGCGCTCCTAAGCTAGACCTAGAAACCCTAGGCCCGGTGACGGCTCCAATACCTGTTAGTAGCAATAGCTGCAATTGGGAGCAGCCCATTGCTATGGCTGTTCTAGAGATCAACTCTTATCTCCACGTCATCTGTCAACTCCTTAGCGGTGGCTGTGAATGGGAGGTATACAGTTACATTCTCGTCCATTTACCATCGCAGTTGACCAACCAAGCTCTTTTCAAAGCCTCGATCCCACAAATCAAGAATCTTCGGGCGCTGCTATGTGACTTGATCAGAGAGAATACTTTTCAGGAGCCACCGGTGTCATCTGGGCTGCGAAAAGCTGACATTGCTATCTGTCTCTTTCACATTTTAACAATGGTTGTAAGCTACAAACGAGAATTCTCTAAAGCCGATGAAGACGAGATTGTGAGAACCTTTCTACAGGGCGTGGGCGCGTGGGAACGAGCCGCCAAGTGCTGCATTCATGCTCTTTCTATTTGTTGCCACGAACTTCCCGGGTCGATTAGGAAAGCACTGGTCACTATTCTTCAGAAGATGTCTCAAATTATCACCCAACAGCATGTTGCCATTCACATTCTGGAGTTCCTAGCTTGTCTTTCGAGACTGCCAGATCTTTATGCTAATTTTCGGGAAGAGGAATTCCGCACTGTTTTCGCCATCTGCTTCCGCTATCTGCAGTATGTGCGCGATCAGCCAAGTAAGGAAACCCAGCCAAATCGAAGCAGTCAACCTCGAATGAGAAACTCTTCAGCTCCGGCTTCATCCGATCATGATAGCATAGAGCAAAATAATCTGTCAAGCAGCTCAGATGACTTGCCACAATATGTGTATGCTCTCGCTTACCATGTCATAATCTTCTGGTTCCTGTCACTGAAGCTTACGGATCGGGCTGGCCAGGTAAGTTGGATTGCGAAGAACCTTGTTTCTTCTGATGCGAGTGGGAAAGAAAGAATTGATGAGCAAGCTGAAGTCACTCTGGACTTTATGCAGAGAGTCGCTTATGCCGATGTTGACGAGTCTTCTGCGGATCCCGATTTTACTTCGGAACTCTACGGTGAAATCCTCAAGAAGCGTTGGGTTATTGGGAATAGTGTCGTTACGATTGAGCAAGCAACACACAAAGGTTGGGCCCAAATTACTAAGAGACATCCTTCTGGCACTTCTTGTTACATGGTTCGGGAAAAATTCAGCGCACCGCCGCCTCATCAGATATCTCTCACTACAGATGCACTGCGCGATGCTAAACACACAAATGCCAATGTGGTTCTCCC
The DNA here is from genome assembly GCA_002242865.1 of Clarireedia sp. CPB17. Taxonomy (NCBI): domain Eukaryota; kingdom Fungi; phylum Ascomycota; class Leotiomycetes; order Helotiales; family Rutstroemiaceae; genus Clarireedia; species Clarireedia sp. CPB17. The sequence goes on along the minus strand of LLKJ01001325.1, from coordinate 2,299 downwards.
GAGCCATCTCCTACTTCAATTAACAGCCTCTATACCACAAGGTACTGAATTTACAAGACCGATTCCATTACCCGATGACGACATGACTCGACGTGCTATTTCTAGTCTTGACAGGAATTTCACCGTTGATGGGCACAAGGTTGGCGTCATTTATGTGGGCGATAAACAAACCCAGGAAGTGGAGATTCTTTCAAACACTACGGGCAGTGACGAATATTATACATTCCTTGCTGGCCTTGCTACTATCACTGAACTGAAAGGGGCCAAGTTTAACACTCAAGGACTCGATAGAGAATACGGTATGGATGGAGATATGGCGTTCTGCTGGCGAGATCGAGTTTCGGAAATCGTCTTTCATGTCACGACTCAGATGCCAACTAACCTTGAACATGACCCTCAATGTATTGGTAAGAAGAGACACATTGGCAATGACTTCGTGAACATTATTTTCAACAATTCAGGACTGCCTTTCCAATACGATACATTTCCGTCGGAGTTCAACTACGTCAATATCGTTATAGCTCCAGAATCCCGTCTCTTCTTTACTGCGAATCGCGATCCTGGGACACAGCAATTACGCAAAGATCCATACTACAAAGTGCAGGTGATGAGCAAGCCTGGCTTCCCAGAGATTTCGCCTGCAGCTGAGATGAAGATCATCAGCCTGAAGAAACTGCCCGATTTCATACGTCTGATAGCCTTGAATGCATCCGTCTTCTCTCTTGTATGGGCCAATCGCGAGGGTGGAGAGCATGTATCATCATGGCGTAATCGTCTACGAGAAATCAATCGCCTGCGAACAAGAAATGCACCGAAAAGACAAAACTCAACCATTTCTCCTCCAGGAACATCCAACGGCGGGGCTTCGGATGCGAAGAATCGTGAGAGTATGAGTAGCATTCGACGTTCATCGGTAGCTAATTTCACCTTCTTACCAAGCGCTTCTGAAGCAACATCGCAAAGGTCTTCGGTCGTATCTGCCGCGGAGCCGGATAATGTAAATAGGGAGGAACATATGGCTGATAGCTTGGACTTCTCTCGTTGGGCTTAATTTCGATTTCGAAAGTGGAGGGGGGAGGGGGGCGTTTGGATGAAAACTGTGTGAAATTGATTGGGGATACCACAAAAGTATTTTTTAGTTTTTGATTTTGTGTTTCTGCTTCTGCGTCTTATATAATTTTGTCTTTTTACGTACAGTATCCTTTAACTATAAGGGCCGGGTTTCCTCGAAGCTGTTGATGGGCCTGTGTCTTTATATACAATTCAATATCTATATGCCAGGAATACTAAGTAATTAGTAGCGATTGGGCAGCGTTAGGCAATGATTGGCGGTTATAAATATATATTGACGTTAGCAATAGATGTGTTTTAATGTCCCAGATGTGCCACATACGTTTTGGATGGATGTATTTTCTCTGGTGTTCGAGAAGGAAGACCATCAACTCAGACACTGGTTGCTTTGTTGCATATCTCAAAGTGATTATCACCTACCGAAAGATGAGGACTAGGTTTTGTTGCATATCTTAAATCATATTTCTCTGAATCGGATGATATTTCTCTGGCTAGCTCGGAGTTAGTTAGTTAGCTGCAGAACCTTCTCCCAGCCAGCCACTTTTCTCAGGTTCTCGACGCCCACTACTGCTTCGAGTCATTTCCCATTTGGTTCACTCACATATTCCGTTCCTTGCAACTTTGTTCATTGCAGCTAGCCCTACTGCTTGTTCGGCACATGATATCGCAGCGTATATACTCTATTCTTAATAGCTCTTCGAGTAATAGTTCAAAGAGATTATCGAACGAGAATGTAAATCTAAAAGTTCGCATCCAAATCGAAAAGCTCGTATGTCCGCCTCTTAATCTTCCCTCCTTCCATCTCCTCGCCAACCCATCCCTTTACCACCAACAACCAATCACACAAACCGAAACCCAGACCGAAAAATCTACAGTTTCGACGAACCCTTGGGCCGTTCCTGCACCGCGGCTTCGTTCTTGAGTTTGAGTTGGAAATTCTTGACGAGTTGACGCACCGCGAGGTCGAGCATCACGTCTTCGCTGCCGCCGGGAATGCGCGCGCCTGGGATTTCGCGGAAGATTTCTAAGAGGAAGGTAGTTTGTTAGTTTGGGCGAAGTACTTTTTTAGGGGAGTGGTAGGGCTTGTGGTGATGTATTGGGGTTCGGGTTCAGGAGGTAAGTGAAAGAGATAGTCAAAAACAGTAACAGGAACAAGCGAAAGCAAAGAGGGAAAATAACAAAAACCACCTACTCTCCACCGTCTCCCCCAACCCCCCCTTCGTATATC
>LLKJ01001323.1:0-12357 GCA_002242865.1 Clarireedia sp. CPB17 | reverse complement strand
GTTGGGTGCAGCCAGCAGAGAAAACCAAGCTTACCTCCTAAACTTCTTCTTGATGAAGGAAACCATCTGGCCGGCGTCTGCGTTGTCGACATTAGTATATGCTGAATGACACCTCACAGCGCAGTGATTTAGAGAATGCGAATGAGCGCGGATGGTGGTCGAGGGAGCGATTGTAATCTTTTTAAGGGGCCAAGACGAGGCTCTTTCAGCTGCTGGCGCTCCTGGAAAGTGCTGACATTGCTAGTGGATACTTCTATGTATAAACATTAAGACACCAATGGGAAAAGTGGTGGAGGGTAGCTGGACCATCTTGGGGTATGGACGTGTAACAAATGCAGTGAATTGATGTATCTATGTGGTTCCATTGGAGAGGAGTGGTGGATGTTCATAGATTGCGCGGAGGTGGTAGCTATTCGAACCATCGCCAGTCTCGCTCATAGCTACAGGAATAGTAAAAATGGAGTACTTGGGTACTTGGGTACTTGGTACAGTAGTTCTTCCAGCGGCCCGTACCATTGGTTTGGGACTTGGTTTGGCAGCGTTTGGCAGCTTCACCCAGCGATATCCCCGGTAAAGCCGCCGTGCTAAAGCCTGTAGCCAAGAGTTCTTTGTTCATGCCCTTCAGACTTCGGGCCATCCGTTAGACGCTGGTCCCTCTTTTCCTCGGTCAAAAGACTATCCCATCTATCCATCAGTTTCACGATACATATCATCGCGTCAAACAACCACATACTCGGAGCGAGACACGTAAAAATGGCAGACGAAACTCAAGCCCAATTAGAGGCGAAGGTCCGCTCGTGGGGATTCTCAACTGTCTTCACTTGGACGGACGGGCCGTAAGTAAGACCTCAGACCATACACAGCCTCAACCCCACAACCCGAACAAGGCTGATGCTGACCGCGCCTCACTCGCCGCAGAAACGCTCACTACAGTCCGCATTCTCACCGAGGACTAACCACGCATCTTATCACCGACGGTCAATTGACTATTACCTACCCAAAGGAGAAAGGCGCGCAGAAAGTTACATATGGGGTTGGGGATCGGATCGATGTAGACGCTGGGCGCGTTCACGAGGTCTGGATGGGTCCGGAAGGGTGTACGTATATTATTGGGGAATAAGTGATATGTTTCGAACTTGTGGTGGCTTTTGAGCATTGATGTCTGGAACCATCTTTGACAAAGATGTATACGTGATTGGGTGCAATAGGTCCACCGAGAGGTAGATTATCTGTCGCTCGGCGGCAGGCACGAATTCTTGCAGCCATGAATCCAAGGAACATGAAAGGTGTGAGACCTTCTCCCTTGCAATTACACTACACGCCGGCTCATCCGAGTCACATGGAGGACCGTCGTTTCACGCTCGCAGAGGTATTTCTTGATCAAGCGCTGTCCCGTCGTGGCCTTTACTAGAATGTTCCTCTTGGTGTATACGACATCTACAGGAGAAGATAAGACGTCAGCGTATCACATCAGATCAAAGTATTGAAGCCCTTAATTTAGCACAGAACATTCCAGCCACATCATATGAACTCATAGGATCTGGTCACTGTTTATCTTTCTTCGAGCGAATATGTCTTGGGAGAAAAGTAGCAGTGAGATTGTCGCTGTGTCACATTGCGAGAGTTGTATCGTTCCGGCTCCGAGCCACAATGTTGCTTGCCAAAAATATCAGAAAGATGTTATATCATTGAGAGGAGTGGGAGTTCTTTTCCATATGTGAAGCAGAGATGTAGCTCCCCTCGAAACCTTTCAACTAAATCTCTTATCCGGTTCCACTTCCATCAAAAATGATATTGCCCGTTGTAGATTCCTTTTGACCTTCCCGTGCCAGGTCCACTGCGAGTTGAAACATTGTCCGAGGTGTATGTCCATGAGCTACTGTAATCATGCTGGTGGGCAATCAATGGTATCAGCAGCTTATGGCTAAAATATAGGCTCTCATGCTATTCTATCTCTCAAAAATCCACCGCATCTCTCGAATAACTCTACAACTGGTTAGTGGGAGATGTGACCAAGCTGAATTACTTACCATTTCAAAGTAGATCCTTGATGGACTCTGCTCTTTGTCGTTGTTACTGCCCCAAGCCCATTTCCGTCTACTCCTAACGAGTCCTAGCAGGAGTGCAAGTCCTCTTATTGGAGATATAAATCACCGGTTTGATATGCCATGCTCCCGACCGATGACTGTAGACCTCGACACTGAATTCTTTATCTTCCACCACACCCACAAAGTTTCGAAAAGCCGCCTCGTCGACCTTCTCCCCTCTCTCCTTGGCGTTCTTATCGGAGTATAATCTCAATAAAAGTTTTCTGGAGCGTGTCTTGAGGCTGCGAAAATTGGGACTGTCGACGCCCTTCTCGATACTGTAGCCCAATTTTTGCATCACGGACAACACTTCTTCGCAAAATATTTTAGCTGGAGACACGCAATAGCCCTCATCGCGCATGCCTGCTAGCACTTCCCGAATCTGAGCACTCTGGGTCCTACAGCTGAGGCCCTCCAGTCGTTCGAGTGCAGCTTCACGAATTTCTTGTGCTTGGACGTCGTCTGTCCCTGTGAGCCATTTTCTATTCTGAAATGTTTTAGCTCGGGAAGCTTCCTTCAACGTAGTCTCGCGTACCTTTTCTAATTCTATTGCAAGAATAGCTTGGGTGATTGGCTTAGTTGGGGTCTGCATTTTTAACTCGATAGGGGCGATTAAAGGTAGTCGTTGGAGTATGCAAGCCTTCGATAGTCGAGGTGTCAGACTTGACCTTAACTGGTGCGAAATGATTCGATGGTGCTCGACTTGGTCGTAAAAGTTTTGATGGATGTCGTTGTTGGATTTAAAGATGACAAAGTGGAGAGAGAACGCAGTACGAACGAGGAAGGAGGGCCCGTTGATATCGTAATGTGGGAGCTTTACAGCAGACTGAAGTCAATCTGATACAGTATCGATAATTCACTGTTTACTGAAAAGCTGTATCTCTCCAGTGTCCCAGAATAAACTTCACAATCTATTCCAATCTCTGCTCACATCATAGCAAACACATAATGAAATCTTGATTGACGATACAAGGCGTACCTTCCCCATTCTTCCGTACTAACCTTATGATTAACGTACGGAACTTTCGCGGGAGTTGACTTTTCTCAACGAACAGGATTTGAGAGAAAGAGTTGCAAACAAATGTTTCCGGAGTGTTAAGCGGTGTTACTGAAGGTCTTTGAGGCGCCTGGGGCTGTGATAAGTTCGATAGAATGAAAGAGCACGGGATAAGATGTGCAAGGCTTCCTCTAAAGGTAACAATTCCAGGAAGTTGCCCATGGCTAAGAGCTTCACTGGTTCTTACAGCTAAACTACCCAAAGCTAGCACTACTTTGCCTTAGGTTGCGCGCACACTATGGTAGGAACAGGGCGGCTTAAGAATAGTAACAATGCGTTCTTTGTACGGGATAGAAGCGTTCTCGAAAATGAAGTTGACGAATCTCGTAGCCCACAACGTTCCAACACACAAATATCACTCCATAAGAAGGATATCAAGCTTCCGCAAGAACTTGCATAGCCGATCGACTTATATTAAAACCGCTATCTTGTCCACAATACCATTGAAGAATCGCCGCTGCACTCTGATCCGGACGGAGAATCCAGAGTTCGTCTCGAGCCGGAGAAGGTGCTCGGAAGCTGTTCGAAGCAAAAGAAACTCCAAAGAACTTACCTAAACTCACATATAACAAAATGAGAACAACTTCATCCTGGCTTCTTTTACAACCTCCTTGGAGTATCCGTCTGCTGCAGTGAAGAGATCTGTTCTCAGGGGCACTCCGCCTAAACCCGTAGCGCGCTGCACCACCCAGACCCGAGGGTTTACCAACCCCACACACAAAATACCCAAAAAGGAAGCCAAAAAGTATCTCCCACAACTGCTCATCACTTAAACATCCCATCTCACCCTACCATGGTGATTCACTCAATGCAAAAAGGACAAAAAGAACATCTAACGAAATGCCTTCTAACGGAGTCGAACCGTTGACCTCGACATTTCTTAGTATGAAGTTACTAGTGTCGCGCCTGTTGAATAATTAGTACTTGATATTGTTGGATATCGATGAAGTGTGAACTTACTCTACCAACTGAGCTAAGAAGGCTATTTGCTGAGCTGATTTGTGGGTCGAGGATTGTTAATGAGATTTATATTAGAGTCGGTAGTAGACCTTGATAGAATAGAACGGGTTCGGGAGGGATCCACTATCTGGTGGAGGCACTTTGAAGGGGACCCACTTGGAGGGGGAGCCTAGGGAGGATATGTGGTGCGGGATGTATGGAATGTGGAGGTGATGTGAGTGAATATCGTTTTATGAGTACCCGCAGTTTCATGGAGAGCGTGGTGGTTGGCCCTCCTCATCACAAGTTGAGAGGAATGAAGGAAGACGAAGCTAGAGCCTCTTGAACTTACATGACACTTTGATACAGCGAAGCACAGCTATCACAGACACATGTCCTTTCTTCGTCGATTAATGTCATATATTAATGAGAATGGAGCTCCAGCCCGAAAAAATCTATATGCGTACCCTTACTCGCCTACTCGCCTGGCCAGGAACATATAAAATACCCGGACCCTAGCAATAACCTTTCGGGGATATAAAACAAACTCCGTGTCCTGATTCATCCATCCTTGAATCGTTCATACGCCGCATAATGTTACAACTCAAACCTACCTACCCACCTGGGTCTCGTTCTTTCCACCACCTTGGACAATCCCTCCAATCCAGCCCTTGATGTCGTCCAATTCTCCTTTGAACCACTCCCACCAGTTCTTCTCTTCTTCCGTCATTCCACTCTCATCATCAACTACCGGCCGATCCACATTCGGGTCGTCTCCTACGGGATTATCTGGTGTATCAACGCCTACCATATGTGGCGGCACCACGTTAGGATCCGCCGCGGAACTAGCTTCGATCGGTGATATGGAAAGAATCGCATCCGGTGGCGCGTCAGATAATGAGGGCGTAGGCTCGGGATCGGCAGGTTCAGGAGAGGGTTCGGACGAGTGAAGACCAACAGGTTTGAGCGGAAGACGTAATGTGCCATTATTGGGCTTTGGGGTAAGGGCGAGAGAATCACAAATAATGTTGTAAACTTCGATATTTTCTAAATCTAGGTTAGTCAAACGTTTGTGGGAAAGGGTAGTACTGGCTTACGGAATGGCTCAACACGACTATTGGGTTCATGTGGAAAGGCCGGTCCTCTAGCAATGAAAATGGCTCTCATGAGTGGATGTTCGTGATCATAACCGTGCAACCCGCGAGGATGGTATGCAATGCCTTTCGCCTTCGCATCAACCACATCTAGTTCGTCCTTCTTAACGATTGCCCAGCCGGTCTTCGGAACAATCCACAGAGGAGCAATGCGCTCGTTTGTGGAGAAATGATACCTCTCAGGCATGTTCACATCACGTAGATAGACCTCAATGTTCGGATTCGTGGCAGCCTTTGCAGCCAGACCGTCATACAAAGCTTGCAGATCTGTGGGATCTTTAGGTCGAAGTCCATACAGAGGCCAGCCATCTGTGTGCTCAATCAAGCTCGTATCGATCAAGTCTTCCAATTGGATGAGACGAGTGGTATCTGTGGTAGCCATTCCGTGATCTGATACCACTACAACATTGACAATGTTTGTCAAATTTCTAGTTTCAAGCCCTTTGAATAGATTGTCAAGCATGGTATCAACGTCGGAGATGGTAACTCTAATTTCAGTGCTGTTCGGTCCATAAAGGTGACCATCAGCATCCACATTTGGTACGTATGCGGCAATAAGTTGGGGTCTCATGTCCTCCACCAATACTTTATCATCTTCCTGGCCGGGTTTGTCCAGAAGATCGAGAACTCTGTTAACTTTGTTTAAAAGAGGCTCCTTTCCATTGTACTTGTCGAGATACGCAGGTTCAACATCCATAATGTGTGCTTCACTTCCAGGCCACATGTGTATGGCAGTTCTGATCCCTTGATTTTCTGCGGTGACCCACAGGGGTTCACCACCCCACCATTTCTTATGCATTGCCGAGGGGTGGGTATAATAGAATTCCTCCTGTAGTTCGACGTCCCAAAACGTGTTGCCCACAACCCCATGAGATTCCGGATAGAGTCCTGTAACCAAAGTGTAGTGATTGGGAAAAGTGACCGAGGGAAAACTCGGCATCATATACGCGGGCGATATACCCTCCTTGACAAAAGCATTCAATCGAGGAGTAAGACCACGATTTAAGAAGTCGGCTCGGAAACCATCCAGACTGATCAGAATCGTAGTGGGAGCAAATAAGGCCGTTCCATTACTGAGGAGTTTTTGGTTCTCTTTTGTGAGACGAGCTTTCTGCGACAACTTCCATGCCACGAACAAAAGAGCCATGAAGCCCAGAACAATCAACAAGTAGATAGCGCACCAAGCCCAACGTCTCTTCCTCCGCTGCACGTTCTCATCGTGTATGTTCAACAAGCCACGGCGGTCGAGGTCATCACTCTCATCGGTGTCGCTGCTAGAGCCGGTTGCGCTACCTTCTTTCATTCTACCCTGTTCCATTTCATACATCAATTCGCCATCCTCTCCGTGAGTTGCGTCCTCCATTAGCTTCTCTTTCCGCTTTTGTCTTCTTATCCTCCGCTGTCGTCCTTTTTCCCCGCTCTTCACTACATCGTCTTGATGCTCGGAATCATCCCCGTCAATGCCAGGCAGTTGCTGATGGCTCTTGCTCCAAAGGCCCTTGATGCCGGAGCGTAAACCCTCTAGACCCCCCGCACTCCCGTTTCCACCTTGTGCGCTGCGCCTATTGTCCTCTAACAACTTATCTCGTTCTTCCTCATCTAACAGCACACTTTGATCGTACCTCCTAACGTCCGCTGATGTTCGCGCTCTGTTTAGAACCTCATCGTCGTCGCTATCGCTATCGTCACCACTTCGGCTCGAGTGTACAGACGAAGCATCGTCGTCGTAATTAGATGGAGACAAAAGGGATGCGTCCCCGCCCGCAGGGTTTCGATGAATTTTTGATGGCATTGCACATATGCCTCTTGTTACACAAATGAATGTCTGGTATTTTCTTCAATCATGACTTTATTGAATAATTTCGCAATGAATGAAGTCCAGGGTCCAACAGGGCGCCTAGAGAACCATTTTCAGCCTAAGGCTTCCAGGCTGTAGGTTAGTCGCTCTCTGTCTTGTACTACGCGACATTTTCTTTTGCAGAATTATATTTTCCAAGATTTCTACAATAGTGAACATTCATGTCATTATCAAGTGATTGGCTTTGGTGAAGTATTTCAAGGCTATTCTAAAAGTGTTGTGGTGACGTCTACTGCATACATTGTGTAGTTTGGTCATGTCGCTCTGCATTATTTTCGTTTTCGTCTTTCCTTGTGTTTCCCTACATTGTGCATGATATTCTACCGTTTCCACCCCATTTACAACTTAGTTTGGTTGATCATCGGATGCAATCCAACAGAAGTCCTGTTTTTGGCTCATTTAATTACTGAAAACAAGTTGGTAAGATACATAAATGCCTCTATCGCCGAGGTGATCTTGAAACAGGCTGGGGCGGGGACGCTCAGATGAGGGATTTTTTAGAGCTCCATTCACGTTGTAGCAAAAATCCCTCAAGGCTCACCTGCAGATAGCTTGGTTAGCATAGGTCAACTGTAGGGGGGTGGGAAAGAGTATATCTTCCTACTTGCTTCATGATTTTGGAAGCGGCAAGCACTCAGCATTTTCTGCACACACTACAATCATCCAACAGCAATTTTTGAATACCTCCATCAACATGGAACCAGTGTCTTGTATGGTCTTGGGCATGGGAGTTTTTATCTCCATGATCTTCATGCAATTGCTTCAAGAAAAGAACATCTGATTCTATCGAAGGTATTGGCTAACTGGGAAACAACTTTTGATTAACACTAACATCATTAGACCGGTCTTTATTTTCCTACTGCCACAGACAGAGGAGCACGACTGCCTTTCAAATCAACTTCCTTCTCTAACTTTGTTGGCGTATTTCTTCCTTCATCCAAACTGCTTGCCTCAACACCTTCGACGATCTCATCTTCCCTACCAATCATATGATGCTGGAAATATACGTGTTAGCCTTTGTTGTCGGTATGGTAGTATGGGATGTACGTACTTCTACGTTGATCACAGGTCCTTTGAACCACTTGTGTGCTGACACGAACCACCAGATAATCACAATGAGCATTCTAGATTCGATTGTTAACTGCCGACGACGTTTATAATGATGTGGGTATACTTACGGTACGCCATAAACAACTACTGTCCAGTTCATTAACGACGCCGTGAGATTATCGCCTCTGTATGCTGGGAAGCAGAGGATTGGCATCATCACAAGAATAAAAGAGCAAGCACAAATGCCCACAGGCTTGCTGAATTTGCCAAGATGCCATGGACCACGGCGGAACCTGTCTCCCACGAAAAATACTCGAATGAAGATTGGAATGGTGAAGGCAACGTATGCAGCGATGGCTCCAACGGAAAATATGGCTCCAATTGCCACCGAGCCTCCAAATATGAGGAGGAGGAGGAGGATCCCGACGCTTGTGTTGAACCACACGGCATTTACTGGGGTATAAGTATACTTATTGACTCGTTTCATCCACCAAGAAAAGGGGAAGCAATCATCTCGAGCATATGCGAACGTTACTCGAGATGCTGCGACCATACATCCTTGCCCCATGAAGAAACCACACATAATCGTGATGGCAAGAATTGCAAGGGCAATCTTTTGTGGCATCACTTGGACGAGGTACGAGGCCCACGGCTGCCCAAGAGGAGAATCAAGCACCTCCTCGATATCGATAACAGTGTATGCGACAACCAGTTGCAACGCCCAACCCATCAATCCTCCGATACCACTCGTCAAAACGATAGCACGAGGAGATGCGATGTTGGCATTACTACACTCTTCCGAAAGATGGAACGGAGCATCGTATCCAGACATGGTCCAAATAATGGCAATAAACGACATGAGTACCGCAATTCCATCAGGCCAGTCTGTACCGTTCTGTATAGACCATACTTGTTTCGAGGGGAGGAACTTAGGTGTCGTCTCGGTTCCTGTAACAGAGGCCGGAATCATGATGATTACCACCACCAAAGCTATCATGTTTAATGTTGAGCCGTAGGAGTTGAAGCGCGCAATCCACAACGTCGGCATACTCGAAATCATCCCATGAATTATCATGACGAAGACAGTCAATAGGAATGTTTGGTAGTTTGTTGGTTCGTACTCTGGATGCGTTATCGAGGCGGCAGCAAGAATCATAGCGGCTAGGGCGTAGTCGACAGAAGGTGCTCCTGTTACCTGGACCATCCAATTCGACCACCCTGTTATCCAAGCCGCAAAAGGGCCCCATCCTGGAGGAGCCAAGACTGCTGCAGCATAATACAAACCACCACTGGACCACCATCAGCTTTTGAACATCCGATTTCTCAATTGATGCTCACCTTGTTGGCATACTCGAGCACAACTCTGCCATTCCCATAGCGACACATTGAATGAAGAACCAACTAATCAACCAACCCCAAGTCATGGCTCCTGTACCGCCATATCCCATTCCATAGTACAGGGTGCTGGCGAAACTTGGTAATAATCCAAGGACGGCGAAGGAAACGCAAAAGGTCGTCCATAACGAGAACTCTCTCTTAAATTCTTGTTTATAACCCAGGGCCGTCAACGCCGCCTCATCTGCTGTCAAGCCTTGGTAATTTGGAACATCGCTGTTTGGCAACACAGACGTCACCGAGGGGCGAGACAGCTTATGGCTGGCAGAGGCATTACTTCTCGACGCCTTTAAGGACACCATATTGAGTGAATAATGCGATGATCACAGCGGATGGAAATTTTGATGGAAGGGAGACGGCATGTTTAAGTATACGTAGAAAGGTTTCAGCACAAAGTTGTTTATCTTCTAATTGACGGGCTGCATTGCCCGGTTTTCATTTCAGTAGGGCCGCACACGACGATACAGAGAGAGGGGTTGTACTATCTGGGTCTAATGCTCGATAAGGAAGTTCTAGCCTGGAGACGCATGGGGTAGTGTTGGGCTAGCACTCTCTTGCTGGATCCTAGTCCTCGACGTTATCAATCTTCCCGATAAAAAGCACCTCTTCCTCGGTCTGTTATGTGGCGGGTTTTCATGGTTATATTGATGGCTATCTTTGTTTGGATCTGCTTTTTCACATTTTATTGTTACTTACCCATTCAATGAAAACAAGCAGCAAGTACCATTGGTGCGACTCAGTCTAGGGAACCTAGAAGGAGATCACAGATACACAAAAATGCTTATCACCTATCTCCATACCAGCCAATGAGTTTGCCTTGTCATGTCGATCATGGACAAATCTTTAATTCTGAAATTTTGCAATATCGCACTTTCTTCCCATGTCAATTCGCCTACTATCACAATTCAGCTTTCTGCGTCATCGCCAATACTTCAATATATCCTCAACATTCCCTTCTCTCTCCTCGTTGTCCTCCTCTTCGTCTTCTGACGTCTAAAAATGGATTCCCGCGAACCCTGCTCCACTTCCCGCCATAATGTGGAGAAGATAACCACCGCTCAAATTTACGTAACATCCCAGCTCACTTATCCTTCGAGCGAATCTCCATCTCATCCATCCACATCCATATTTACTGTTCCAAAGTCCAAAGTTGATCCTTAAACTTCCTACCCGGAAATGGCCAGCCAAGCCCAGCCCACGGGAAAAGGTTCAAGCGTATCTTTTCGGCTCGAGCTTTGCAAGTCAGCATCCGCTGCAAGCTGACGTCCGTGGACGGACGTATACGGAAAGTGCACGCGTAAGCGTATTTGTATGGTAGATTCGGGCCAGTAAGATATTCTTGCTGCAATTTAATGGTCATGATGACATGTGAAAGTCAGATGCTCGTTGGCACGTGATATGAATATATCTTCTGTCTGTCTTCGATAGTTCGAGACTGCTCGAGGTGGTATAAGTTAGCTGTTAGAGTTTGCCTAACTCTGAATCATTTTCGTTGTTATCCAACATGATGTTTTAAGCGCTAGGTTTCTGTCGGTGTCGTTTATATTCACCACCTAGGGACCGGAATTCGACCGGGCGTGTAAGATGTAAGTAGTTGGATTAGATCGAAGAAGAAGCTCCCGAGGAACTTCATGCCTATAGATAGAAAGAAGGAATCGGACCTGATCAACTAAAGCTTCGTACTTCTTATATCGTGTATCCGTTGCAAGAGTTGTGATGGCAAACTATGGTTTCTCTCCGATTTCAAATGCTATCCTTAAGTACATTTGGGAACGAACGAACGTCAAGTATATAATATTCGCTTGCAAACTGCACACCAGCGTGTGTGAACTGCAAGGATAAAATGCATTCTCGGTTCCCTTCCTAGCATATATATCTTCATTATCATCTATCTCCCTTAAAACATCCTCTCAAACACACAATAACATGTCCCCCACCGAAGAAACGAACGTATAGATCCAGCTCTCATAGCAAGCATATAGCGACGTCATCCAGCTCGTCCAAAGCCAAAGAACCAGCGGAGAAAATACAAGTTCATCGTCAACATATATCACGACTGGCCACCAAGGAAGACTCACTCACGCCCAGGAGCGTTGTGATAGGAATTTCATTACTTGGTCATTTTTCAACTGCCAGCTGTAAGGGAGACAGTCTTACAAACGACCGGTATAGGGACACTCATGCTCATCTTGGTGTAAGTAGTCTTCAACTGGATATTTGTGATCTTCGAGAATTCCAAGAATCTTCGGTATTTCTTTTCAATGATTCTGTATATATTCATACTTATATCCAGTTAAGTTTTCGAGCCTACATCGATATAACATGATATATAGTAGTTAAGTTAGTATATCGCTTTCTTAATTCTTTGGAGAACTATGATTATATATATATAGACTGTCAAATCCATTATTTACTCTCAAACGCAACAGTTTTATCTTCCCAATCTATTTCCCAACATTCCTCCTATATTCCCGAAACAGTGCTTCATATTCATATTCTTTTCTTTACTTCTCTACCCATCTGCTACACATTTACCGCTACTGAGAAACCTACTCTCCGTCTCCTTCATAGCATCCATCACCTTAACTCTTATATCTCGTCCACTTCTTGCTCCTCCGTTCTGTTTCTCAAGTATCAAGATCATATTTTCATTTAAATCTATCTGTTACCTCTTCTTATTTATCCCGTATATCATCACAGCTTTCCCAATTTACTATTATATCCCAAGCAATCGTCTCCCTGATTCCATTGCTTGATCTACTTGGACAACCGAAGATCCATATTCATATCTAGGTTCTCTATACCCCTCTCCATTTC
>LLKJ01001322.1:0-25865 GCA_002242865.1 Clarireedia sp. CPB17 | reverse complement strand
CTACCTACCTATGTAAATCCTACATCCACCCATCTCCAATCCCACCCGCTCCCTTTCCTTTCCCTTTCCCTTTTCCATGCACATGCACATTGCATCCCCACCCCCCACCCTATACCCACTCGACATGATAAAGAAGACAGAAGCGCGAAGAAAACGAATGAAAAAAATGTCGCTGAAAAACATCCGAATTAAAAGATCGGTTTCTCAAATCACCTCTACAGATCAAAACAAAAGTAAATCCCCATTCGAGCCCTGTCCCACCGCCGGCTGATACACCTGCTCCGGCGCATTCTGATTAACCACATACTGCATTTCGCCTCTGCCCACCGTCGGACTCGCACCAAAGCCATCATCCTGACCATTGAGATTCATACTCGCCATTCGCTGCTGGCCGACGCCCGCAAAAAACTCATCCGCCGCATCGACTGCGGCGGCGAGATCGCCCTGCCCGTTTGGTCGAACCATAGGCTGCGTGTTTCCGAACGCCGAGAGCGATTTCTGCGCATCGAGATCGCCATTGGGGAGGCTCTGTTTCTGGAGCGCTGGAGAATCGGCAAGACGGCGAGGACGCGCCGAGCGGAAGACTTGCTGCACGGGTTTGAGATACACGGTGGCGAGGGTGCCGACGTTGAGACACATTTCCTCGAGGGTGGCGGGGTCGAGCTTCTCGGATTCGGCGGTGATGGGCGGTTTTTCGCCCATGACGATGGCTTTCGCGGTGGCCATGTCCGAGGAGAGGAGTCGCCAGTACATGTACCCTCGGTCTCGGAGATCGGGGTTGTCGGTGTCTTCTGTGGCCCATTTGAGGACTTTGGGAACTAGTTCTTGGCCTTTCGTTGGTCGTTGGATGAAGAGTTTGACGGTGGCGGTGAGAAGAGCGAGTTGGACCTCTACGGGTTCGTCGGCAAACGAGTAGAGGAAGTCTTCCAGTAGGACATCTGAGTTCTCTATGCGAGACGCGTATTGACCAATGACCCAGATCATTGCCGCCTTGGCCTCTGGCTCGTCTAACGAATCTAGATTTTCGCATAGTGTAGAAATGATAGATTCGTACTGATTCGGGTATTTTCTGAAAATATTGCGGATCACGACTGTCGCCTCCTGCACGATGTAGGTGACTTTGGTAGCAACCAACTCCAATAGCGTATTGATACACTGTCTGGCAGCCGACTCGATTTTGATAGCAAGCTTTCCAATTGCACGCACTGATTTTCGTACAAAGTGAACATCGATCTCTGTTGCATATTCTCTCAACTCTGTGAGAACTTCTTGGATGTTCCTCTCGTTCGCTAACATGAAGATTAACTCCAGCTTGGTGACTTTAACATAAATTGGGTCATTATATTTGCAGAAGAAAACTCTGATGTCGTTCCGTAGGACTTCTGGTCGTCTCTGTAAGATCAACAGTGCATTCCTCAATGCAAGATATTGGACCTCTGGACCTTTCGCCAGGAGGGTGACTAAAGGAGGCGAAAGCTTCCGACATAAAGCCGAGATTTGCTTCTGATCACTGATGTAGTTCATGAGATACAGCACCACTCGTATGCAGGTAAGCACCACCGCAGAATTCGAATGTGAGAGACGTGGGGATATTCGTTCTGCAAGAAGCGATGCCTCTGAAGACTCTTGAGGTACATATGACATCAAAGCTTCGAGGATATATGTTTGACCCCATCTGCAGCTGTTAGCACTTCCATCACCTCGGGTTAAACATCGTGCACTTACTCAGAACAGTCAGGAAGGATCTGTACCATCTTAGAAGCATTTCCATAATCAATGGTCAGCTTTATAGCGTCACTCCTTTCCCAAATATCCATTAAACTAGCCAATGCGCTGGCCACAACAGTTGGGTTATCATCCCTCAACATGGAGTTCAACCTTTCGATAAGATCCGAGTTTTCTACCAGATGCCTATCGTGATCATATAATTTCGCGACACAGAACGCAGCTGTCTTACGAACGTATGGATCTGCATCTCGGAGAAGTTGCTTTGTAGGGGGTACCGTCGCTTCCACAAAATCCCGGACATGTATGTATGACATCGTTCGTAAGGCAAGGGCTCTAACAAGCGGATTCGAGTCGTTCATATCCTAAGTCCCACAATTTAGTCCATGTTGACCATAGTTTGAGAACCATGAACGAACCTCTTGTAATGTTGGCAGAGCCTTGACAGCAACATCTGGTTTTAAGCGGGCATAGTTGACTAGAAACAAAAAGCACCTGTATCCATATCAGCCTTCCATCCATGCATTCAAGCCATATGATGTCCACCCACATCTTCTTGATCTCCAAGCTAGGTATTGTCATGCATCCAACAACATCTGGAAATAGAGCCACCATATCGTTGTTGCTCATGGTCATGTTGGCCACGATCTTCTTCAAAGCAATCTTTTTGGCCGCATGATTCTTATCTTTCTTTCCGCCACTGTTCAATTCCAATCTCAGTTCTGCGACTTTGCCCTGTTCAGCGCGAAAATAAGGTGAGTTGTTGTCTATACCAAAGGGGGGTATATAGTGAGGGAGAAACATAGTAGGATGCGCCGACATTGGCTGGTCTGAGACGAGGGAAGCATGACTGTATCCCAAGCTTTAACCTTCCCCAACTCTAGAGGTGTCACAGCAGGAGATGCAACGGCACGGGATAGTACATGAAGGTTGATGAAGCGCGAATGATTCGTGAAAGAAAGAGTCGTCCTAAGGGAGTAATGAAAGTCACATACCCTTGCGAAGAGCTTCGCATCTCCCCCGCCTGAACTCATGGTGCGTGGAGTTCAATTCGTTGCGAATGGTACTGTATGTCTCCAATTTCAATTTGTACTCTGCAAGCCCCTCCGAATACACTTCCTTCAAGAAATTCCTCGGGTCACCGAGAACCGTCTGTATGTATGCTAGAAGCCGCGCGGACCAGGAAGGTTCAATATGGCGCCACGATTACCTGCCGCTGAGCATCTGGTTCTGTCGCAGATTGATTCCCATCGATTTGAGTGTTCCGTGAGTTTCGCAGATGTAAATCCTTTGAAAATTGGCGTTGTTGTTAGGGTCTTGGACGTCTTTTTGAATCGAGGTAGAGAATCGCCAATAGGGGTGGCTGTAGTAAGCTCGGGGTTTCGCGCGGTAACGAAGCTTATTTTCCTACCTGGACTTCAATTAGTGGGTCGCGCTATCAACGCCGCAAGGATATACGTCGGGACAAAGTATCCTAGTATGTGGTAAATCTATTCACTTGTTCAACGATATCTCACACTCAGGTTGGAGCTCACCATTGATCGCAGATTCTTTGATTACATAAAGTCACCTACAATGTCGACAACAATCACTTCATCCGCGCCGCCGCCCCCACAGTGGGTGGTAGACCTCAA
This sequence comes from Clarireedia sp. CPB17, assembly GCA_002242865.1. Classification (NCBI taxonomy): domain Eukaryota; kingdom Fungi; phylum Ascomycota; class Leotiomycetes; order Helotiales; family Rutstroemiaceae; genus Clarireedia; species Clarireedia sp. CPB17. The sequence continues at coordinate 22,506 of LLKJ01001322.1, read as the reverse complement.
TACTCCTCCCATCTCAAAACCAAAGTCAGCAGGCATTCCGGATCCTCCAGGATATACTGCTTCTTCATCTTCAAATAAGGTATGGTGATATCTGTGTCTGCGAGAGGAGCGCCTTCTAACAATATCCTTTCAATAGAAACAAACCACCAAAGCTCCTCGACAAGCTCCAACCCCCGCCGAGATGGACACCCTCAAACTCAAAAAGGCATGGGAAGTGGCGTTAGCTCCCGTCAAACAATTACCTATGACTGCGATAATGATGTACATGTCCGGAAACTCTCTACAAATCTTCTCCATTATGATGGTAGTCATGGCTTTCAAAAATCCATTGATGGGACTTATGGCTACAAATCAAGCTTTTGAACGGTTCGAGAGCGAGGGCACAAGAGGAAAGCTAGGGCTGGTAAAGCTGGTATATGTAGCTATGCAGATTTTGGCGTTGGGCTTGGGTGTATGGAAGGTCAATGGAATGGGATTGTTACCGTGAGTTACAACTGTCGGAGAGTTGAGAGGGCTCTTACTAACGAATGCGCAGGACTACGAGGTCTGATTGGTTAGCCTGGGAGACTGCAAGGGAGCCTTTGGAGAGGGCGATACCAGCATTCTAAATTATACTCGTGGAAAGTTCGCAGACCGTGGGGTTACGGACACTGTTGGGTCAACGGAGGTGATGATATCCATGACATGTACTCAGCACGAAGACCGAATAACAATATGGGAATTCACAAGGGTGGTTGAGCTCGCCTATATATGATACCAAGGGGAAAAGGTTACAGTGAATGTAGGCAACCACAGGGAAAGGGGCTCTTCGATGCAGCCACAATACAGTACGAATAACATGAGTGTTTCTGAAGCCCAGGAGCAAAGTACTGCGATACATATCTATCACATGTACTCCTTCGCAGTGCAATAACGCGTAGTACAGTGTTTATGTTTAAAAGCAACGAGCTTTTGCTTTCAAAAGCGCTTGTTATGTGGCTTGAACCTCTACATTTGATCATCCTCTACCAGGCAACTACATAAGTCATTACTCTTTCCATTTCGCGCCCAAGCACACACCTTTACAGATACTGTATCGTTGTGAGTGAATATAGAGAACCAGATGTGGAGAGTGAAAGATCCTCATGCAGGCGATATCTTCAGCCCTGTGACGGTCCTAATTTGATCTCTTCTTTGTGGGACCGTGCCAGTCGGATCTAGTTCGAGTTCTCGGAGGATTGTGTTAACAGCCTGACTTAGGAGTTGCTTCAACCCAGCTGGTGTAGCTGAAAGTCGTGGATGTCTTTACCATTGCGTGTATTCACCAATGGTGTGAGATTCCTATCTGCGCCCGCATGTGCAACGCAGGCACCTACTGTGGCTACATTGTCGGAATGTGTCGTTCCACAGTGCTTGACCCGAGAGTCTTCAGCCTACAGGAGATATGTTCTCATGCTTCACAAGTGTATTGGGAGCTTACTTTTTTCACTTTGACAATGTTGTCCCTAACGTACATCCCGACTTTGGGGTAGGTGAAAATTGGAATGGCTCCATTTCACGGGTGCTGGAAGTTAGTGTTTATGCATACTGATATTGACTTGGTGGAACAGGGTTCTCTCAGATTTTCATGCGCATTGTTTGCAAGAAGAGTATGAGTACAAAACAAGCATGACAACATTTCTTCATATCGAATTCCATGTATCGTATCATACAAAGCCAGTGAATAATCAGCAACAGGTGTTGAATCTGCTGAATTGCATGCAGGTCGGATGTGTATAGCTTCTTGTTTCGGTATTACGCTCATCTCTATGGAGGCTACCTAGCCTAGAGTATTCTTACCGTGAATTTATTTGCATTTCATGACGATGATAGTGGTATTTCTATCTCATGTCAGAAACAAATTGTCTTATATAAAGTTGGCAAAGGGGCCACCCGGAAAGGAGAGTGATTCCTCCCATAGCAATTTTCTCTCCACACCGAACACTACACCACTCCAATCCCCTTCCAAAACATAGAGACACAATCTCTGCTTCTTCCAATCTTCTAGATACATCTCCATCTCCAGTAATTCTCATAAAAGGTTCTTCCTGCCTTCATAGTCTCGGTCTCACACTCATCCACAACTGCTCCCTTCGTCATCCCACCTTCACATACAATCTCACCTACCGCACACCATCCAGTTCCCAGCCCGCGCTCGAGCATCTGTATTCCCTGGGAGTTACATCGCGGATTTGTCTCCTCCATCTTGACGTCGATAGCGACGAGAGTATTCTTCGCGCACGCGATTTCATGGAGCAGGAATTCGGAAGTCTTGACGGTATTACTTCCCCCACAGTTTCCTCGTTCTCCTCTGCTAGCGAGAGTCTAGTCCTTGTGAACAACGCAGGCGTAGCATTCCCGCCGGGGGAAGACGCTGGTGCCGACGTTAATGATATATCGCGAATGCGAGAACGATATAGTAAAACTTTCAACACGAATATAACTTCAGTAGCAAATGTAACCACTGCCTTCTTGCCCTTTGTTATGGAAGGGCCGTTTAGGAAAGTATGGGAAGGTTGTGAACCTTGGAAGCGGAAGAGGGAGTCTTGGGCGGAGCTTGGAGGTACCAAGGACGATAGTTAGGGAGTATAGGTGCGTGATTCATCTTTCATTTTCTCATTTTCCCCCTCTGGAGGCACCGGTATGAATTTATGTGCTAAAAGACACACTTGCGATCAGTATTTACAAGACCGCGCTGAGCGTACTCACGCTTGAGATGTATAAATCCGATCTTATTCTCCAAATTGAGAGAACAGCTGATGCATATGATCAAGGAAGGCAGATAATGTTCTGGGTCGTCAATCCGGGTCATTGTAAAATGGCGTTTAATGGATGTGTCATGGTAAGGCCTGTGAGAAGACATGAGATTGCAAGGGCATACAAGTATGAAGAACGGGTTTTATAAAATACAATATATTAGGTAAAGGCTGTCAGACAGTATAGTACGACGTCAATGCTGCAGATAAACGCCAGGCGCCAGAAAGCACCCACACGGACCGCCCGTGGAAGCATATTACTAAAACCATTTACTCCTGTTTCGCAGCAGCTATTAACCTTCTCTTCACCTCAGGCATATTCGCGTAACTTTGTAGCACCGTATCCTGCAGCCATTAGCCTCATACCTACACCATCTTCGGTCTGGAAGCAACTTACCCAAATCGTATGCCAAAAGAATGTTCCCAAAAGCCAGATCTGCGAGGCACCTCCACCGGCCAAGTGATGCGTCTGAGGGTTTTTCTTCAATACATTTCCTACCACCTTCTCAGCGTAAACCATTCTGTCCACTGCACTTTTCTCAACATTCTCTCCCTTCGCAGCTTTCTCCACGATGTCCCTCGCTGGTGCGTATACGGAGCTCTCCGGCAGGATGACTAGGGGCGAATTGTCGAAGAATTTGGTTTTCACACTGCCAGTGATTTCGAGAATGACCTTAACATCGAAGGGTGCTAGTTCCAGACGGAGGTTGTTGGTCAACATAGCAATGGCGGCTTTGCTAGCATTATAGTAGCCTTGCCAGTACATAGGGGCGATACCGAGTACGGAGCCAATGTTCAGGATCGTGCCCTTGGAAGCGATAAGCAGAGGGGAAAAGGCCTGCGTTACGGACACGACGGCGAAGACATTGAGGTCGAATAATTGCTTGGCAACAGATACGTCGGCGTCAAGAAGAGGCATGGCATAACCTTGATTTAAATTAGTATGAAAGATCACCGCAAGATATGGCAAATTGACCTACCGCCGCCGGAATTGTTGACGAGAATATCTAATGTGCCGCCAGTGATCGACTTGATACTCTCAACAGCTGCTTTGATTGAAGCGTCATCGGTGACATCGAGAGGCAACGTCTCGAGGCCCATTTTCTTTAGATGTTCGATTTTTGATAGATTCCGAGCTGTAGCGAAAACTCGAAGGCCTTTGCTGTGGAAAACTTGAGCAAGAGCATCGCCGATTCCACCTTCACTGCAGCCAGTGATCAAAACAGTTTTAGGAGCCATTGTCAGGAAGATGATGTTGAAGAAATGGAATGTGATAGGAACGATGAATGGAAGATGAGGAGTTGAAATGAAGACGATGGCCCCTAAGAATGTTCTTATACTCAAAGAAATCCCAACGATTATGGATTATTTTCAATAGAAAGTCGTCCCTCGCAAGCAAACAGCTCACACCATTCTGCTCTCCTAGTTTCATTATTTGCTTCAAAGTCTGAAACCTTATCATGATGTATGATTAATCAAACAAGCAGCTTTTCCGCCAAACGTGATTTCAGTCGGCGGCATGATTGAACCGACCCCAGACATTCGGTGGATTGCACATATTGAACTGCTTCGGCACTTACAGAACCAAGACAATAGATCAAGACACAGAGAGTGATTAATAATCTGGGTATATACATATTGTTGCTTTTGAACGAAGATCGGAATACGGAATCATGTGAACGTGCGAGATAGATTGCGGTCGGGCGAAAGTTGCTCCGACTCAATGTGCTTTGACCTTTATAGTTTCACAATGCAGTGATTGCAATGTCCGCGACATTGGCGACGGCAGCGGTGGGTCTCTTTCAAAGACGAAGTATCCAGCTAGCGAAGCATAGCGACAACTAAGGAGGCCGAGCTAGCACTCAAAATCAACGCCACTGTACTCGGTAGTATCCCTATGTATATGGAGGCCATAAAAATTCCTTCCGACGTCGCCATTGTGGCATTTGCGGCCAGCGGAGTTGAATAATAGGGAGAATCCATTGAATGCACTGTCATTGTGAGCCTATCAACCATACAATAGCGTCGATGATTAAGGATTCTGGAGCACGGTTACGGTGAAAAGATGTAGCTATCGGCACAGTCAGCAGTGCAACACACTTTGCAAAACAACAATACTGTACAGAATACTGAAGCTCCGATTAGCCCGATCTACATGATAAGGTTACAGTGCTAGAATTTCGTGCATTTTTTCTTCTACTTCGAGGTTTTGGGGGGCCGGCATTCTAACCTAGGTAGTACGTACATATCTACTGGTAGGCAATGATATCATGGTGTTTATTACCACTGCGATACTTCGGATTTTAACATTCCTTATTCGACTAAAAATGAAAACAAGCCGGAATTAACCCCTGATGCGATGCTTTTGCCTGAATAAAAACGCAAATGATACGCCGCAAGTGTGCTACCCAGGATTCTCAGTATTTGTGCCTGAGAGCAGCGCAGGCGCAGGCTATCACTGCTTTTAAATTTTCTCCACTCGCACTATTATTTACGAAATATCATATTCCATTTTTGCCCGGTTGCTTAATATGGACCGTTTTGCAAACACTGTTGTTCTCAGTACAGGCCTCTTAATACTCTATTATGTATGGAGTAGCTGGAAAGAGCGCCGGCTTGCCCATCAACAAGGCTGCGAGCCACCCGCAAAATACCGCCATAAAGAGCCTTTCGGTTTTGACTACATCCTAGGCAGGTTCTTTGATGTCCCTTCGGTTGAACGTCACCATCATCGCTATGGCAAAACATACCAAACACAATTTCTGGGAAGCATTCGGATGAATACCTGCGATCCCCGGAACGTCCAAGCTGTCTTGCAATTCAACAAGGTATGGGGGGTGGGACCACTTCGGTATCCTGGAATGGACATCTTTTGTGGGAAAGGAATTATCACCGATGATGGCAATGCATGGGAACACTCGAGAGGACTTCTCAAGAACATGTATCGCACTAACAATATTGTACACTTTCCCACTCTAGATACCGCTGTGAATGACCTCTTCTCACATATTCCTTCTGAGGGCACGACTGTGGATCTACAGCCACTGTTTTACAATCTCGTGAGCTGCATTCCACGTGCGGATTGAGGTTTGAGTTAACTCTTTCAGTTCCTCCATACTGCAACCCATTTTCTACTGGGCTTCAACTCCTTGTCGAGCGATCAAGGCAGCGACAAAGTTTTCGGAGACGTAGGAAGCTTCATCACCGATTTCCATAATGCCATGTTCCTCTGTGGTATGCGGATTATTCTAGGCCGACTTCGCTTCTTGGTACCTCGAGGAAAGTTGGACAAAGCCGTGCAATCCTCGCACAAGTTCCTAGAATTCTACATCAACAAGGCTTTTGAAGAAAAAGACGATGCGGAAATCTTGGAAACTAAAAGTGCCAGCCTGCTGGAAGGACTAGTGCACCGCACCGATGACAAAACTGAGATTCGCAACCAGATGCTGCAGAATCTGATGGCTTCGACCGACACAATCTCAATCCTTATCAGCAACACCGTCTTTCTTCTGTCTCGGCACCCAGATATATGGAAGCAGCTGAGGGATGAGGCTCTGTCTAACCCGGTGGATTCTCCCACCATTGCATCTCTTAATGCCCCAGGACTTTTACGGAACGTTCTTTTCGAATGTAAGTTGCACTTTGCTGCTTCCTTAAGATATTGCTTACTCGCTATAGCTCTGCGAATATACCCCGTGCTTCCCATTTTGGGTCGCGTGGCGCTCATAGATACTACTCTTCCAGCCGGTGGTGGTCCATCTGGGAACTCCCGTATTTTCATTCCTACAGGAACGCGCGCCGATATTTGTTACTGGGCACTTTTCCGCGACGAGACAGTTTTTGGGCCTGATGCTGATAAGTTTATTCCAAGCCGTTGGGAGAGCATTGAACCCGATCAATGGGAGTTTTTGCCGTTCGGTAAGGGTCCAAGGGTTTGTTTGGGAAGGGAAAAGGCACTACTGGAGGCTAGTTATGTTATGACAAGACTTTTGAAAAAGTTTGCAAGGATTGAGAGTCGAGATGACAGGGACTACAAGTCCGAGATGAAGCTCACTTGCCGCAATGGCAATGGCTGCAATGTCGCGATGTTTGCATCATGAAGCACCCCTTGCGAGACCAAACTAGTAGGTACGTACGTCCGGAATGAAATTTGAGTTTACTCTCATCTATGTTGAGAATCTGAAGAGTCGCACGGGTGGTAGTTAGCCTAATCCGGAAGGTGGATATCAAGTCTCCTTTAACTTCGAAAGTAGTGTTAGCTTCCTCAATCAATTGATCAACCATTTTACTACTACTACCTAACCTCCGCTCCCAGCCCCCAGTACTCCCACCCCTCAGTACTCCCAGCTTCCAGTACTCCCAACCCTCAATACTCCTCACTCCTGGCTCCTCCCTCCTAACTCCCAGCAGTTCCAGGTCCTAGTTCCAAGAGCGTCGACGTAGATATAAACCAGCCCCAGCGCCGACGTAAACAAGCCCTAATAAAAGGCACCGTCATCTCATCATGCTTATGTAAGCCTCTCCCATCTCCCTGACACTAAATATACTCCCTTGATAAGACTTTAACTTTATATCCACTTTTAAACTTAAAGACAGTAGATCACCCCTCGTAGGTCCCGGGATGTGTAGGATGCTAGGATGTGGTCCCTGAGCAACCTCATTAACAATACGAGGGTCATCGTCGGCATTAGGGTGCACGACTCCTAGCTTTCTAGTCAGGTCAAGCGAAGTATTTATTCCAAGCGAAGTATCTACTGTACTTTTCTGCCAAGCGGTCTTACTCCACACGAGTCCGAAGAATTAGAATCGTATCTCTTACCTACCTACCTGGGTAGCTAGGTAGTCATTGCCAATTGTCAATTGAAGCTATTCCCAACCTCTTTGGATTTGCTAAGATCTGCTAATATGTGTCACGAGGATATTACTCTGACGATTTTCGAAGTTTCGGCTGGTCTACCCAAGAGAGAATTATGTTGAACACAATATTAATTGTGTACGTGTGTGTAGACCGGGATACAGTCATGATATCATTGAATCATGGTATTGTGGAGGCGGACGAGGTTCAGGCGCTAGCTAATCCTGAGAAAATGATAGTTTCACATGTTGCAGATGTCACGGTCCATCTTATCGAATTCTTCCCTGTCCTGCTATATTTCGAACATTCTTATATCAAGCTTTTACATGATCTCAAATATCACCCAGGGGTAGCAGGATGTGTATATGGTGCATCATATGTCTTCCAGCTGTACTGGCGATCTCGTGCTATATGCACAAATGTACTATTTGTCTACTGGCTAACTGTGTAATGTGCTGCATCCGGCTGTTAGGCTCCGATTCTCTTCCTATGTATGTTGATCTCGATAAAAAGATACTCAGCAAGGATAGAGTTGCATTAACAACAACATTGCAGTCGCAGCACTAAATGCACTATGTACAGTATCATATACGGCACGGTCCGTGCCGCTCCTCAGTGTTGTATTTTCAAACTCTTATCGCTAGAATAGTCTAATGAGGCCGCTGCTCCGTTAACTGTATTATTATAGTGACTAACAATGGCAGCACCGCATTATTGTGGAAGGGCCCTGGTGAGTCGTGATTGCAATGGAGGATTCGCTGTTAGTGCCCCACCCCCGCATTTAGAGTACAGTAAGCATACAGTTCTTAAGCCTACCTGCATAAAGGGGCGGCAGACTGAAGCGGAGCCAGAGGCCAGATACATGAATCCTGGTGTAATATTTGGCTCATGGGGATGACTTCATTGAAAGAATAGTGGACCAGTGTACGAGAAATTGGTTAGAACATTTCAGTTTGGAGAGAACTGACTCCCATTTGTAAGTTCGAACTGATGTTCGACACTGCATTGATCTCCTACGACAAAGTCTCATGTGTCACGCAGACACTACGGTGGAGGATGTCGATGAATCCATTGGTGGCGTGCATGGCTTCAGAGTCGAGTACTAGTGTAGAAGCCGGGAACAACTTGTCCAGTGGACAAGCGCACAACAGATCAAAAACAGGGCTGTACATCAACCGTCTATGGGTTTATCGGGGGGGGCAAGTCTGGCTGGGTAGAGAAGAACATGAAAGGCTAAAGATTATGGAACAAACATTCTTCTTCTCTGTAGATTTTCACTTGGCAATTCTAGACATATATTTAAGAATTTGTGCTTATCTTTGGAAACAGTTCAGCCGAGGGGAGCGAGAATGTAGTGGGCGGGTTTTGATGATAACACTGGTGGGTCAGCTACTCGTGCACCTACAGCGCGAATTTGAGATTGAATTGACCACCTCAGAGCTTGACTGGAGCTTCGGGAATCTCAAAATGTATTGGCACTCGGAACAGCATTTAGAAGCCAGAGTGAAGCGCCGCTTACGAGTCTAGGTAATGAGGTCCCGGGCTGCACTAGCTGTTACTGCATGTCCTGTTGGAAATGTATTGGAAAGTGGTAGCAATGAATAGTACAGAGGCGTGCTAATACAGAAAAGAATAGATACATCTTGCTTAATCGGAAAGCATTTCGCGTTTGAACCGATTCTGGCTAGGCTCTGATTAAGAATTCACCTCCTCCGCCGGTTAAGAAAGGGAAAACAAAAGTAAACATTTAACCACAAGGTATCTAGTCCAAGAATAGGCAAAGAATCCATATGAGGGATATGCATTCGACAAAGAGCGGGAGAGAAGTTGTTCTAGACGTATGTGGGATCTGACTAAGAGCATTAGCTGAAAAGTAAAAGATAGTATGACGATAGCAAGACCACTAACAGTAAAGCCGAGCATGTTCTGAATTGGCATGGTAACAATCCAAGGAAATACAGTAACCAGCAGTCTACTAGCAACAAATGTAGGTATCTTAGGGTTGTTCCGGATAGCTTCACCAACGTATATCGCGACTGGTAGGAGTTCTTTTTGTCCGAATCCGACCGCTTTCTCCAATGCGGGTCTGAACTGATGTTCTCCAAATTGAGCAGCACATTGAACGAGACCCGTGGCCGTAGGAATGACCCGATCTCGGCTGAATTGGTCGATATCCTCAAACCCTTGCTTGACAACTGGTTTTACTGTCTCTTCACTGAATCGATGCATTTCTTCGCCTGTTTTTGCTAGCATAGGACCAAGCTGTTCTTTTCCGAAACGATCGAGCTCTGCAGCTGTGTGTGCGAGAGCAGGACCAAGTTGTTCTTCTCCGAAACGATTGAGCTCTCTAGCTGTATGTTCGAGAGCAGGCCCAACGTGGGTTTTCCCGAAGTCATCAAGCGCTGCCCCAGTCACCTTCATTGCGTCGTCGAACTTTTTCATGAAGTCAGAGAAATCCATGGTTAATTGTCGCCTTCGCGCGTAATGTGCGTGTAGAGAAGTAGATATGAGGCAGTGGAGGATAGTACCACAGTGGTGAACTTTTTCCGTTGGGAGAGTTAGTTTGAAAGAAAAGGATTTTGCTCCGTAAGTTCGTAGCAATCCGTAAGATTAATCCCCCCACCCTACTTTTCTAAGATTTACTCTCAAGAGTCTTTTCTTTTTCAGACACCCAGTTGATTGTGTGAAGGGCGTCAGGGGAAGACAACACGGGAAGAAAGAGCCGGCTGCGCAAGGGTCCTCCGTTTGCACATTTGTGACCTCAAGACGGATATGCACATTGCCATGTTGATCGGGTACCTTCATCAATCTGATATCATATTACAACCCCACAAACATCGGATATTAGTGATTGAGAAGAATAAACTATCAGATTTCCATCAAGTTTTCCACTGCTCCAATCACCTTTATTATCAGACCCTATCCATCCTCTCTCAAAAACCATCACAACACATTCTCTCACCATAACCTGGTCTTTTCGGGCGTCTATTCGGTCTTTTGCTTTCTGCGAGAAGCATATTTGAAAGCGTAAAGCGCCAGAATCGCAATGACTAGCATAATACTAGCAATCTGCATGCCCAAAAACACCACTACCCCGTAACCACCCATTGCAGCACTTTGTAGGATCGCAAAGAAGCTGCCAGCAGAAACATTCCCGATGAGTCCCTGAATCCATGCAGCGACGGAACCTAGTGATATGTACCCGTTAGAAGGATACTTCGGTGGTCATGAGAATGCCTCTGAATAGTCTTGTAGTAGACGAAGTTCTGACGAACGAAGACAGAATTGACTTACCGACTGCAGGTCCGTAACGAGTGAACCCAAGTACTCCTAAAATGACAGAGCTTCCCGGACAGAGGAGTAGAAAAGCGCCGATTGCAATCGCGATTACGAACGCGGTCGCCCGAGGATGATTCTCCATTGTGTCGATAATGTATAGGACTACCGGTGCCACCCATTCCTGCCAAATGCTACGAAGACATGCGAGAATTTGGCTGATGAGACGATCCAAGTTCGAATGGAACCAACTATTAATTGCTGCTAGAGTATCACTAGCCGACCTTATGAGTCGTTTGACGCCACATTTGAGAGTTCGAAAGAAATTCATGGTGTAGAAGGCTTTAGTGTAGNNGGCTTTAGTGTAGAAGGCTTTGAAGATATAAGTTCAGCTCTCAGCAAAGAATTGATTGAGGTTGGATGTTTATGGTGAACTCTTTGTAGCTGCTACTGGAGCAATAGAGAAGTAGATGAGCAACTATTATATGAATTACAGGTGAGGGAGTGCTGAATATATCAGAGTAGAGTTTATGCTACGAACAGTTACCAGTAGCAAAGGAGTAAGGATTAAAAATCACCAAACTCCATTGATACAAAGGCCATATGCAGTCATCCGCAATGGACAAGTGATTGATCACCCCCAGTAAACAAGTGATAGATCATCCTTCCGACAAACGACAACAAACTTATGACCCACTGAACGATAGCCTCGAGTAAGTCAAACAGCCTAAATTTCGCCCATGAACTCCACCATTTGCCCTTAGGTTCTGAAGATATTTTCGATTCTTTTCTTTTCTGCTTGCCTGATCCGGTCGAGTTGTACCATATTATATGCACAGCGGCGCACGAAAAAGTAAGGACTCGAACAACCGTGTTGATAGCAGCGGCTCCATACCCCCCCATTCCAGCACTTTGAATGTATGCAAAAAAGCTCCTTGCGCCAACCAGACCAACCCTGCTCTGCAGTAGAGCTGCGATGGATGCTGTGAACAATCAGCTATGTACGAGGAAGGCTTTCAGTTTCATATAAATACCTGCTCTTGGTCCTACGGATGTAAAGCCCAAAAGCCAGAGAACGGGGCCACTGACTGCAGAAGGTGCGAAGAACACAACGCCGTTGGCAACGTAGAATGCGGTTTGATATGGGTTTGCTTTGATCCAGTCCTTGATGACCTGCGGCAGGTCTTTCCATGTTGTCTTATAGAATTTAGCCTGCTCATATTCCTCATCTCCAGCCTGTACTTTGATCCAGTCCATGATAAGTTGCAGCAGATAGTTCCATGCTCTTTGAAAGAAGTCAGCCTGCCCATCTTTCTCGGCTCGAGCCTGTTGCCTGAAAACGATGGGAATCAGAGCGAGATCTGAATCAGTGGTCTCCACAAGCGATACTCCACGACATTTAAATGCTTCAACGACACCGGCGTCCCATTCTGCGCTAAGACCCTGCCAGTACTTTTGAAAGCAGGCGAGGTCCTCACACTGAAATTGCAAGACCTCTAAATGCTGCTTCAAGTCATCATGTCCTTTTGCGGTTTGCAGAAAGATGCTGATCAGTACGATCATGAGCCATCTGACGAGGTGACTGGTGAGTAACATTTTTGCGTTTGAGGATTTGTCTGAGTTGAACTGACTTGATTTGCATTTTAGGTGGGAAGACAGGTCTTTATGCTACAGAAAATGCTGTTTGCGCAGGTGTAGTTTGCCGTCGTAGAAACTTAATTTAGAATGCTGCAAACAAGAAGTGAATTCATATTCGTCCCATATTCACCGGTAATGTTAATAGAGTAAGATTGGTTCGTAGTGGGTGGTCGCTGCAAGGAGGCATTGGCCTGAGCTTATTTCGGCTTATCGTCGCGTCCCCGCAACGCGACATCAGATCGCGACTTAATTAGGAAATTTACAACCACATTCACCTACCGTCAATCCAAATTCCACGCAAACGCAGACTGTCTCTTTAGGCCCGAGAGCCTCTGATAAAAAATATGGCATGAATTGATGTGTCGATTTGAGCTACTAGGCACTACTATATTGTTAATCCGAGATCTCGGCGACTGGATCAAACGGAGGGGGGAGGCCTCGTACTACTCCCATAAATATGACATCTGTGTAATGTGCTAACAATGCTTAGAACCCAGGCAAAATGCTCCACGAAATACTCCTCTCACTCTCAGGGCACCCTTCTCCACTGCTCACAGCCGATCATACATCCTCATCCTCTATACTCTCACCCTCCGAAAAGTCCCTGCTCTCTTCGGTCGCCCGCTTGAGTGACCTTCACTGCAAGCTCCTCACTCATACGAATACAATATCGACCAAACATTCTTCGAGCATTTGCCAAGCCGTCGCAACAGCTATCAGCTCGGTACATCTCAAAAACTTTCAGCGGAAAGTGCTCGAGGTCGAAAACAGCATCTTGCGCAAGGATGCAGAGAGCGTGGGTGCATACAACATTGTGCCGCTGACATACATTGTGGAGAAGTTCTCAGGATGGACAAGACGTATGGAGTGGTTCTTGGAGGTTGTGGAATACATGATGAAGGGTGCCGGTGAGAAGAAATGCACTGGAGCAATGATCATTGATAAACTGTGCAATGCTGTACAGACTGGATTTGTGGATATTGAGGAAGCAGCTTTAAGTTTAGTGAAGGCTGCAGAAACCGCTTGGTTAAAGCAAGTCTCTGCGTGGATTCTGTATGGGAGGTTGCCAAGCTTTGGCAAGGAAGATTTCTTTGTGCAGATAGATGATATGCAGGTACGCTCTTGCGTCAACGATTATTTTCAGATTTTTCAGGGACTGATCAACCATAGGAATACAAAAGCAATAAGCAGCTTCTTCCTGCCTTCGTATCGGACGCTACGGCCTCTTCGCTGCTCTTCATAGGCCGATCCTTAAACCATATTCGAGTTAAGGGTATTTCTTCGGCTTCGTCGCCCGAGCTTGATCTATTGTCCTCACATCTGCGGCAGCTATCAGCGTTGAAGTTCCCAATCAACGGTGCTAATTTTGCAAGAGTTATAGCATCTATTCGCCTCTCATTATCCCAAACCACCTTACAGAAGCTTTTGCCTCTCTCGAAAGTCATAGAAACTTTGATGCTGCTAAGGGAATTCTTTTTGCTTGGACGAGGAGAATTTGCGATAGCACTGATTTCTGAAGCTGATGAGAAGATTAGGTCTCGATGGAGGAGATCAGACAACGTAGCTTATGAAAAAAGAGAGGGCCTTGGTAACGTCATTGTGAAGGAAGGTGAAGTCTCCGCCGTCTTGGCAAGAACTTGGGCAGCAATGGGAGCACAGCAAGGTCAAAATGACGACGAGGATGAGGACGATTTGCTTGAGCTTGCCCGGGATCTTGTGGAACTCAACATCACAAAGACAAACCCCAATACGCCTGGAAAGGCTAGTCAGAGGCTTTCGGAATCTTCCACGATGGCCCCAACCCCTTTTCGCAACCTTCTTCTCTCTGTTCCAGTAGCACTCTCCCTTCATATTCCTTCGCCCCTCGATCTGTTCCTCACTCCTTCAGATACACAGATCTATTCTAGTATCAACGCATACCTCCTAGCTGTTCATAGAGCACATCTTCGTCTAACAAATCTCTGGAAGGTAACATCACTGCGACGTGACCACCCGGCGCCTCCTGGTCCCCCTCAAGGCAGCTCCAAATTTGGACGAAAGAAAGTTCTCACCCTCCGTATTAGAGCCAAGGAGCGGTCTCAAGCTATGCGTAGCGTATGGGCGACCAGTAGCGCCGCGGTGTTCTTTCTAGGTGAAACAGAAGCATATCTTCAGGGCGAAGTAGTCGAAGGAACATGGACAGGATTCAAAACTTGGCTCATGGGAGACGCTCCAACATCCGAAGTTCAAGATACGGAAGAAGATATATGGCTACAAGAGGCAAACCAGACACCTACCCCAGAAGCTAGCCATAATCACGATCCACAGACACTCGCAGATGCGCACCGAAAATATCTCGCTACGCTCGCGTCTAGCTTATTGTTAACCAACACATCTTTCACAGACTCCCTATATCATCTCCTCCAGCAAATCGACCACCTAGTTGCCCTCGTCCATCGCATCCACTCCATTTGGCAATCGCTCGACCTCGAAGCCGACGAAGGTGTCGTGGATGCTTTTTCCGACTTCCACAAGGAAGAAAAAGACGTCAAAGAACAACTCGTCCTCATCGCGAATAAAGTAAAATCCGCCATCGAAGAACTGGTCAAGTGTCTACGAGATATCGATCAGGATAAGAATGGATGGGACAGTGGATATGAGGAATTGGTCTTGGGCGAGGAAGGCGCTTATGTTCCGGCAAAGGTGGGGAGAGTCGATAGGTTACTTATGAAACTTGATTTTGGCGGTTGGTTTGATAAGAAGGGTGCGGATGAGGGGGAGTTTTTTGATGATTTGGGTGATGATGATTTATGATTATGCAAGGATGAGAGCAAAGTGGAAGATAAATACCCAGGCGTTTGGCTTGCAGTACGTGTACTGTGTGCAATTTTGGAAGAAGATGTTATCAGAGAAAATATGAATATATACAATGAAAACACCTTCAACTATCGAGAGACTAAAGGCCTTCTCCTACCCCATCTCATCAACTCTCCTTCACCTTTCCCCACCTCCGCCATCCCACCTCATCCAACCTGGACATCCCCCAAGCCACCCCCGAAACCAAAACCATCATCGGCAACGCCACCGCCCAGTAAACCCAAAACCTCCCCTCTCCAGGCCCATACTCGCCACTCATACTAAACAACGCGCTTGTATACGCCAAGGGGATGAAGATCAATCCCATGATCGTAAACGCCTTCGCATTTCGTGCTTCTCTTACTGATCGCCGCGCTTCATTTAGTGCTTCGCGGTTCGCCATGATCGAGGAGAGTGTCTGCGTAGATGACATCGAAGATACAACACGAGATTTCAGGGCAAGTAACTGTGCATGGATAGTCAAGAAGTCGCGGTCGGTTGAAAATTGAGACGCAAGTAAAGCTGAAGCCGAAGCCGAAGACGATACACCAAGAGAGCGAGCCGGGAAGTCCAGAGCCGTGGGCGGAATCCGCAGGCTCGAGAGAATGCTTTGCACATCAGTCGAATATTCGGTGAGCCGGCGCAGTGCAAGTTGTAAACTACTCCATTGCTCCTGCTTTTCGGTCCACTGGCTTGCAGATTCTTCCCAGTCGATGTGGCGGGTAAGTCGATATTCTATCTACATGGTGGTGGGGCAAGGGTTAGTGTATAGAAGTATCACAGCAGATGATTCTACTTACGTAGCTAAGTCTCTGGAAAACTATCTCATAATAATCAATCAATTTCATATAGTGAGAAGCCACGATCTTCTTCAAAAATGTCGAGGCCATGAAAGCCGGAGTTGCGTTCTCTGCTTCGAAGAGGATATCACTGTGAGTCTCGAAGTAGAAACAGAGATCTTCATACAGGCAGGTCCTGGGAGGACCGTCTTTAAATCCGCCATCACTCTTTCTCATGAGAGTTTCGAAACCGAGGAAGTCTAAGTACCCTCCTTGAAAAGGTGTGCTTTTCATAGCTTGCGGAGTTATACCACCGTGGCAGAGAACTCTACGAAGAGGTGGGTCGCACAGTATGATAGCTGGGATGAAAAGTTAATAACTCCACAAAAACATCCTGCTAGATCTTCACGGAGACGCACCATCCCACCCCTCTGATCCATGAGCCGCCTCCCTAAACCAAAACGAGCATTTCCTTTCCACCGCAGCTACATTGTCCAACTTCCATTGAAATCCCAGCGCAGACAGATGTGATCCCGTCACAGCGCAGATGGTTCGCCAATGGTTGAAATCCGGACCGAATCTTCTCATCTCTCTATACTTGAGCCGGAAATACTTTTCCGGATCGGTGAGTGAGGGAAGAAGTTCAGTGTCACTGTAATCATCCTGAAGATCACCCAAGTCCCATACATCGTTTCTGTCCTGCTTGGCGAAGAATATCGGATCTATCATGAGATACGATCCATAAGCGTCTGCAAATTCGGGGTCTAGACCTTCGAGTATGTGAATACAGTTCGCAGGCTTGCGAACGCCGTCTTCTTCGGCCTTCCTACGCTGTAGGAAATATTCCTTGATGTCTGAGGTGGTGGTGAAGTGTTGAGAAGTTACTGTCTGAGTGGGGTGGATGGTGAAGATTGCGGATCGTGAGGCTCCTGTACGAGATTCAAGCTGGCGCTTTTTGGGATCAGGCTTGCCAAGTGTTGGATTTCGTGATACCAGCTTTCGGACTACCCTCGCATATGTATCTTTGATTGACAGCCAACGGGGGTCTTCAACTGATTGTTTCGTTTCATATACTTGAGACGTCATAATTGGAAAAGGCTTGTCACAGAGATGCAACTTAGTATGGGGATAGAGGGGATATCATGAATTATATAACGATGGAGGTGAGACAACGAGGCTGCATCTTCCTGCACGAAGCTATGGAACCGGGTCCTTGATTGGCTGGCAGAGTGGAGCTTACAAAGTGGCGCATTTATTTTCAGCTTCCTGACATGGCCATCAACTTGTAGCCTCTTTCGGAGAACGATCTGCCTTGAGGGCATATATATCAAATGACCCTATGATGACCTTCCATCAGCCCTTTATAAAAGCCGTTTTATTATCAAAGGTAAGGTTTAAAAACATTTTTCTTTCCAGAAGAGAATCTCAACTTCAGTGCCACAACTTCAGCACTAAGCGTGATGCGCCCTAGACATTGAAGATAAAGGAGATTTGATAACTTACCAACCCATTCGTTGAAGTCAATTTCTGCAAGTCTTCCAGTATCTCCCTGTTTTAGCGATGTTCTATTACCACAGCAACATCCAGGGCTTGCTGCAGGACTATCTGTGCTGCTTGTGGCAGACTTGTCCTTGATATCAAAGACCTCCGATATCTTGTAAATGTTCAAATCGTGTTTCTTATCGATAATGGTGATATCTTCGTAACCAGCTGTCAGCAAGCTTGGTCCGCGGCCGTCAGTGGCCGGGCTGAAACCTACCTTGAAAGCCTGCTTTCTGTAGCCATGCCTCATACTCTCCAACGGCACTGGCTCCGGAGATGCATCCAACTAAGAGTCCCATATCCTGTCTCATAGCCTGCCCCATAGGTTTCTTTTCGAGGATATCGGAGATAGCCACTCGCCCACCAGCCTTAAGCACCCTGAAGATTTCTGAAAAGACGCTAGGTTTGTCTGATTCAGGAACGAGATTTATCACGCAATTGCTGATTACACTGTCCACTGACTTCGCTGGAAGTGGAAGAGAGTTGATGCGGGATTGATGAAACTCGACGTTTATGACTGATGACTTAGTCGCATTGAGTCGAGCTCGTGTGAGCATTTCCTGAACGGAAGAGTAACTTAGAAAAGACCGACTAATGGGAAATGAATAACCCTTGTTGAATACATTGGTCTGGATGGTATAATAGAACACGCACCTCAGACATGTCTATTCCAATGGCTTTCCCAGTCTTACCAATCTTGTTTGCTGCTTGAAAAATATCAAACCCAGCACCACAGCCCAGATCTACCACAGTTTCGCCCTGTATGCACGTAAGCCGGAAGCCTAGGACAGATTCTCAAACCATCACTGCGTGGCGAAACGCAGCCGGCTTTTATTCCAAAGTTCGAGAAAGCTTTGTGCCCATTTGACGACATTGGAGCACCAGTTTCATTGCGAGAAGCTTTCATTGAGGAATGTGGACTGAGATCGAAGCTCACCTGTCTTAGTTTCCCTAGCACTACGGGATTTCCGCAGGAAACGCCTAGATTAGCACCAGCAGGTATGGCACCCAAGTCCTCATCGTCATACGCAAATGCTTTTGCAATCTTTTGGGATATCTGTGAATCATGAGGGGTCGTACGAGCAAGCCCAGAATAATGGTTGTTGACCAAAGAATACATCATATCATTTTTATCGTTTGCGGCTGCCATGATTGGAAGATTCGAAGGCCAGGCCAGAGATAAAACAACTCAAGAACAAAGGTCTCCCTTCAGTGGAACTGAGTGTGAATGGCTTCTTATGACTTGGAGATAGGCAGACGTTTATGCTGTGTTAATGTCTACTCGTGTAGAATGTCTTTGGCTGTGCGTGATTGGCCAAATTGTCATGCAGAGTTTGTCAGGTAGTTAGATTTAGATGCTTAGAACATGAGAGCAAAACTGGCCTGTGATTTGCTCCAAAGCATCACAATCTACAGCAGTGACTTGCATTTAGGCTGGGTAGCTTTACCCACATCACTCCCTATGGCAATGTAAAGAAAGCGAAGAACGTCTCGTACAGCAGTTCAAAGTAATGTTCTCTTATCGGTCCTTGCAACACGTGCTTTGTCCGCTGCACAGGAATTCATATGAACGATACGAGATGTGCATGATATTCCTAGAAGACCTCGCCCTATTAGATCTCTTCTTGCTGGTGCTAACGAAAATGTTTGACATTCGCTCTCATGATATCATGATGCGGATGATATCAAACAAAAGTTGTGAGATCCCGCCGTCCCGCCGATGCCCGAAGTGCTTACTAAGATGATACCACACCGCCTTAGGGCTCTTCTGTACATGGCAGCTTTGACCAATGAACTCTACTGCCGTCCAGTTTTGCCTACGGCACGGCCGTATCGGGAAGTCAAGCTGCTCTTCTAAACCTATTTAGGAATGGCTGAGCTCACGACAATACCCATCGTGTGTTTTTATAATTTTCTGTTATTGTAGGAACGCGACAAGAAAAACACAACCAACATTCAAGGCGACAATACAAGAGACAACAATACCAATCCAATTCCCGTCTTCCAAATTCATCAAATCCTACCTGATTTATACTCTTGTAGCACTTTCTTGATTCTTCCTCCCCTATCTCTCTACTTTCAACCACTTCTTACTTGAGCACTGCGGATCCACCCTCACACATTCCATCATCACACATTCCATCAACGCACGTCGCAAACACACCACATAAAGCCATCAAAATGCCTCCCAAGAAGCCTACGTCTCCGACTCGAGCTTCATCTCGCAAAGTCACAAAGCCTGATACCATAGCCTCTCAAGAGTCTGCAAAGAGCATTGTCGCGCCTAAGAAGGGTGGTGGTGTCACGAAGAAAGCCGCCCCTAAGAAGACTTCTCCTGCCGCAACCAAAGCTGCGCCAAAGAAGGCAGCACCAGCACCAAAGAAGACTACCAACACTACCACCAAAACCACCGTTGTCAAGAAGACGACCATCATGAAAGTCGCGCCTGTAAAGAAAGCAGCCGCCAAAACCAACAAGCGCAAACTCAGCGAGGAAGAAGAAGAGGAGGAGGAGGAGTCCGTCGCACAACCCTCAAAGAAAAGGAAGACCACTAAATCCATTACTCCACCACCCACCGAAGGATCCGCGGATAACGCGTCTGTCAAACCCAGCTCTTCTCCCACAAAAAAGGCAAAGAAAGCTTCACCAAAGCCTAGAGTCGCCAAACCAAAGATTGTTGTACCAAAGGTTGAGAAGCCCAAGCCTATCATTAACATCGCTCCTACCCAAATCTTGGACATCTATGTTTTCGGCGGCAATGAACAAGGAGAACTTGGTCTTGGCGATGCCTCTAAGAAAACAACTCTCCCTCGACCTGTCCTTAACCCCAAATTGAGCGCGTCTGCTGCTAGTGTTGTCGGCATCGCTGCTGGTGGTATGCATGGTGCAGTTATTACAAAGGACAACAGGATTCTTACTTGGGGAGTTAACGATGGAGGCGCATTAGGTAGAGATACCTTCTGGGAAGCACCAACAAAGGATATCGATGCCGCCGAATCCGATGATGATTCTGACGATGAGCCTTCCACGAATCCAAGGGAGAGTACACCAACCCAAGTTGAAATGGACAATATACCAAAGGGCACTGTCTTTACACAAATCGTTGCTGGTGACAGCGCAACCTTTGTTGTGACCCGAGAAGGATTAGTATATGGCTGGGGAGAAATTAGAGTAAGTGAAAACATCAATCTTCATGAGAACTGAGCTAACTTTACCTAAGGGCGCGGATGGACCCATGGGCTTCACCAAGGACGTCAAGAAATCACCAATTCCTATGCTCATTCCAGGCTTGAAGAATATTGTCAAGTTGGCTGCCGGAAACAACCATTTCCTGGCTCTTGATAAAAAGGGTGCCGTGTACTCCTGGGGTGCTGGAGAGCATAACCAACTTGGCCGAAGAATCGTTGAGAGAACAAGATTGAATGCACTTGTTCCTACCGAGTTTGGTCTACCCAAGGGCGCTATTGTTGACATATTCGCTGGTTCTGAGCACAGCTTTGCGTTACACAAAAACGGCAAGGTATACTCTTGGGGTGCTAACAACATGGGCCAATGTGGTCATTTTGTCTACAACCCAGACGGCGGATACGAAGAAGTCACCCCAAGAGCTACAGTCATCAAGAGCCTTGAGGGCAAGAAAATTAAGATGTTGGCAGGAGGCAACGCTCACAGCTTGGCTCTCACTGAAGACGGTGAAGTTTTGGCCTGGGGTAAAGCTCGTGATGGAACTACTGGTTTGGATCTGAACAAGGTCGACCCAGAGATTACCATTCCCGACACAAAGGGCAAGGTCGGTGTCATCACCGTTCCTACTGCTTTACCTTTCACAGGATCATTCATCGCATGCGGTGGTGAACACGCTATCGTTCTCGGTCCTGATGGTAAAGCTCCTCACTACTCTTGGGGTTTCAACGAGTTCCGCCAAACGGGTATCCCTGAGGAAGGCGATATCGATGTGGCTACCGAACTCGAGAATAGGAATATTGAGGGTAAGACCTTGGTTTGGGCTGCGGGTGGTGGTCAGTTCAGTTACATGGCGGGTGTGCATGAGGAAGCTGAGAAGGAGAGTTCATAGTAAACATCATATGATGGAACTTGGGATGCATGGAGTGAGTAATGAGAGCAGAAGAGACGTCTTTTCACAACAACAGTTACATCGAATCGAATCGAGCATGGCATGGATGGAGTACGTAAAAGCAAAAACTTCTTCTCTGGGGCAACAACATGATAATGGAGTTTTGGAAGGAAGGTTTATTATTCATTATGATTTTTGGGAGGGCGTATTGGATGGATGGATGGGGAGTTCTATTTCTGGAAGGGGAAATGCATTTGTTGTTTTTGCTTTTTTAGTTATTTATTCTCTTCTCCTTGAAGCTTTTTTTCGTCTATCTGGTCTTGTCTTCATTGTGATGAGGGATAGGTGATGGAATACATCATCGTAGCATACATAGCATGGCACGCTTTGTCTGTCTTGACGCATGCTTGCCTATCGTGTATGTATGCATGGCATGGCTTCATTGTATGGATGGATAAATTTTGATGATAGATTCGCTTCGGTTGATTGAAGATGGGAATGGAATGAATGATTGATTAGTAACAATTAAGTTCTCTATACTTATATGCTTGTGATTCTGGCGTTTCTTGTGCGGTGATGATGATTGCCGTGGGGCGATATACCTCGTAGAGCGTGAGTGAGTGAGCGTCTATCTACTTGTAGTGCAGTGGAGTGTCATGTAAAAATAGCCCCCTCTCCCTCTCCCTCTCCCTCTCCCCGCCCACGAAGGAATTTGATCGGATAGTACTCGAG
>LLKJ01001321.1:0-11237 GCA_002242865.1 Clarireedia sp. CPB17 | reverse complement strand
TGAGAGTGAGAGTGAGAGTGATGAGAGTGAGATTGAGACTAGTGAGGGGTGTGGTTAGTGGTAGGAGGGTAGAGGGGAGATGGAGATTGGAGGTGGAGATTGGGAAGAGCGGGGTGGGGAGAAAGTGCATGTAACGAAGGTGCGGAGTAGACGGGGTAGGTGAGGATGACGGTGTATATGGATATGAGTGCAAAGGGGGTTAATGAAGTACTGGAGAGATGAAGAAAGATGCATAACCAACTATACCATACTAGCGAGGTTGGAACACGGGATGTCGAAATGGGAGGGATGAGGTAAAGAAGGGAAGAGAAGGGAAGCGAAAAAGAAGAAAGCTAGATAATGGAATAGTATGGTTGGGAGGAGGGATACATTTATGCTTGGATGGGCCAGGATGAACTGTTATAGGAAAGAAAGAAATAAGGAATGTGACTGAAAATATAAAACGAAAGGCTAGAAAGTTCTTAAAAAGAGTAATGGATTTGTGAGAGCTGTGTGTGATATGTTGATATTATTGATAAGATCTTACCTACTATAGATCAGTGAGAGAAAGGAGGGAGGCTGGAAAGACAGAAGTGTCACTTTACGAAAAGATCGTAGTAAACACTGGCATTGTTAGCTTTCTTTTGTCTATCCTATCCTTCTAACGACCTATCCTGATCTCCGCCTACGCAAAGGCTATCTATCCTATACCATCAAATATTTTGGATCTCTTCGCTTTTCCCTTGCAGTAAATGCTACACCCCACGCCTTCTAAAATTGGGTATTCTTCATCCGCCACTCCGCTCCTGCCCCTAGCAAATCATCTTATCTTCATCCTTCATCATTCGTCCATCTTCGAGCTTCACCCAGCTCTCGTGTTCGCAATATCAAGAACCAAGATATCGGTTGCGCCAATCGCGCTCAATTCATCCATTACCACGGCGATCTTCTTCTTCTCTACCATTGAGCTGACGGCTACCCATCCTTCTTCTTCGAGAGCGTTGATCGTGGGTGCGCGCTTGCCGGGGGTGATCTTGGTTGCGGCTACTAGGGCGGATCTCTGCACGTTGTATTGGCAAAGCACATATTTCTGGGCAGCTGTTGGGTTCAGAGTTAGCGACGCCTCGGAGAAATAATATTTTGAGGAGACTTACTAATGACACCTCTTATCCGCGAGGCAATGAGCTCGACTAATGCTGGATTTGATGGGCTCTTGGATTTCACAAGGATTGCTGTGCTCGACACAACTGTGTCAATTGCTTTCAGACCTGCTGCTTTCATGGTTTCCCCGGATTCTAGCGACCGTTAGCAAAAGCCTCCACTTTTGCAAAATTGGCTACTCACCAACAAGATCAACAATTCCGTCTGCTACTCCCAGAGCGCATGCAGCTTCGACACTTCCACTCAATTCGATAATCTTTGTCTTTAACTTGCGTCTTGGCTTGTCCTCCCCGTTTGTTGCAGGCTCTGCCTCGGCCTCCAATGTAGCGAAATAGTCCTCCGCCAAGTGAACGAAACTGGTACCAATATTCTTCCCAATTAAATCGGATGGCTTGGCATATGGTCCCTTCTCTGGTGCTTGGACTTGCAGTTTGCAAGAACCAAAGCTCAAGTCCATTACTTCTTCACATCCTTGCTCAATTTCCTCTTCAATTGGTGTTGATTTCCCCGAGTCGGTCCTTTCTCTCCTGGCAGCTTCGACTCCGGCGGCATGCTCGGCAACTGTGTCTCTTCCGGTTATGCCGATACTCACACGGCCTTCTCCAACAAAGGTAGGAATGTCGGCAGCGGGGAGGAAAACGAGTGCGATGGGTAGGTTCTTGACTAGAGCTATGTCGAGCCTCGATTCGCGTCTGAATTGGATGTCTGCTCCCTCAAGAAGGTTGAGCGCTGCTTGTAAAAGTCTTCCCTCTATAGTTCGAATAAGCGCCCATACTCTGCAGTAAAAGATTCTGAAGTATGTCCAGGATCATGACTCACTTTTGGGGACTGCGAACAGTAATCTTCCTTCCAAACTTCGCGGATTGTTAGCGAATACTTCATGGAAACCGTCTACAGTTGGAGACATGTTGACAGATAGTTGCAAGAGTAAAGCGCCTTACTGATTGACGAGATCCATGGCAGCTATAGAGAGAGCGCGAGTGCTGTTAAATGTGCTATAGTATGCAGTGCAAGGTGGTAAGAAAGAAATTCACTCCGATCGCGGGGTAACGGTATAGAATACAAACAGCCGGAATGGGGGGGAATGAGTGTGTGGACGAATGATTGGATATGAAGTCAAGAAATGAGATCATGTAGATATATACCGCGAATTGGATGTTGTACAAGAAGCAGTGAGGCGTTGGCTACCAAACGAGTGGAGATTTTTGTAAAGGTTATGACTCTTGTCTGCTTCAAATCATTTTCGCATCAGCCCACCGAGCCCGCGTCACCCAGAAATTGCCCCACGTGAAATTTAGCTTCACAATCTCTTTTTTCGGAATCTCGCGATAAGGAACCGTGCTAGTTCTAATGCGTCTTAGTGCGAAATTGCCCAAAAGTTCCCACACTAAATGTTACCGAGAATTTCTTGCCCTAAACTCATACGCCCCGTCAGCCAAAAATATTCACCACCAATTTATCGATTCGACGACCAGCCAAGCTAATCCAACAACCTCACAACTTCTAGAATCCACCGCGCATTCATTCTGTCAGTCTGCGAAAATGTTACACTACCCGATGATTTGCTAATATTTAAGCAGATCGCAAAAATGGATTCCTCAAAGGTCCCCGTCAAGCTCGTCAAGGTCACCCGTGTTTTGGGCCGAACTGGTATGTAGGAATTGGATATCTGCGGATTTTGAAGGGCAAAATTCTGACCAATTCTGGTTTATAGGTTCCCGTGGAGGTGTTACTCAAGTCAGAGTTGAGTTCATGGACGACACCACCCGTAGCATCATCCGTAACGTCAAGGGCCCAGGTACGAATTTTACAATTTCTTATCCCATTTCTCCGAGATACGCAGTGGAATATTTGCTAGGAAAATCGGGGTCTGGGATGCGGCCGGAAAGCTAACATGCCACACAACAGTCCGTGAAGACGACATTCTCTGCCTACTCGAGTCCGAACGTGAGGCTAGAAGATTGAGATAAAAAATTGTTGATTGGTTGCGATCATGGAGGAATAAACGGGCGGGAGCAATGGGAATTTTACTTGGTCTTGCAAGCTCTGCAGAGCTGGGTGTATGTTGATTCATAGGGCTGAAGGAGATAAAGGCATACTTTCACCACAAAATATAACAACGCTCTGGCTTTTCCCATCCCGAAATCCCGACACTCGACCATTTGCAACGTTTAAGATTTTGGTGTATCGAAATGAATGCGAAAACAGATTCGAGGCATGGTATCATTTCCGGGCCTTTTGATTTGCCCCTGTATTGCGTGGTCGAAGGGTGGCCATTGGGATCGAGCAGACCAAGTGATGTGTTTCAGAAGTACAACAGGAAGTTTGCAGCCTCGTTATCTACTGTTCTTTTTATTCTCGTCCCAACAGTTATGAAACTTCAATTGATAACTCATAGCAAACGAAATATTATTTCGTATTGCGAGAGACGATTTGCTTCCGAACTTCATTCACTCCTTCAATTGCAATAGTTCCGTTTGTTCGATTGTTTCCTAGTTTGTCTTTACACGACCATCTACGAACGTTCACTTGTCTTGAGTAATATAGTCTGGAAAGACTCGAATATTTGCTCTATTGTTTGATAACCTCAGTTATAATTCTGCTAGTCAGCCAGATTCATTTTATCTTACGTACTTTATTATAAGATCTTACCTCTACGGGATACCAACCGGGACCAACTGGATGGTGCCTTCTGCTCGAGTCATAACCGCCTCACCTTCATAGACACTTCTCTTGAACGAGGACTCATAGAACTCCCGACTTCTGACATTTTTAGTGTCTCAGTAGGGAAGCCTGATTGGTGAATCTCGCTTTTGGATCTACTTCAGACGCCGACGGCACGTTTTTCTAGAATAGACGACGGTGTTGCTCGATCATTCAACCAGGGCCTCAGCTTCATTGACCAAAGACTTTTCTTGGAGTACCAAGGCTCCGAAGCTCAGGGAAACCTTACACTCTCGAGATGACCATCCATTAACGCACGGTTTTGAAAATTCTCTCGAAAGGTGCATACTTTTCATTCTTATATCTCCATCCAATAGCGTGACAGCTGTTGCCTTCAAAGGCATAATTGAGGCATTCACTCTATCAAATCCTGTGGCTTAGAGATCATTGCCCAAGACCGCAGTATAAATAGAAATCGAAAGGAATTATAGATTCAAATACTGTATAACCAGATTGTTGTCGAATACGCTCAATAGTTTCCTCCTAGTTCTAAGGAATGGCTAGACCACCTCTACTGCAGATCGACTCCCTCTCAGCCTTTCGATTCCCATCTCCGGGCACCCGCCCCTCTAACAGTGAATCTACAATCACTTCGCTCTCTGTATCTCCACCATCACCGACTCACCAGTCCCGCCATCAACCTCGACCGCAACCACAGGCTCGTCAATCTCAGTCGCAACAACAACCCCATGTCCCGTATCTAGAAACCTCAGAAACCCAACCCCTTCTCCAGACTCGATCTAATCAACAATTATACTACCTAAATATAACATCCAACTCCGTGCCCACTCCTGTTCTCCCTTTTTTACTATCGCCATTCACACCTAACCAAGACGTCACCAAATATCCTTCACCACCGCTCACCCCCGACCCAGACGCCACCAAATACCCTTCATCGCCATACTCCTCGCGCTCGCGCTCCTCGTCATCCGGCTCGTCTACACAAACGCAAATCCCTTACTATCCGCGCTCGTACTCGGATGTTCTTCCTGAAAGGGGGAGAGAGTCCTACTATTCGGATCTGGAAGGAGGGACTTATTTGGATGGAGATGTACAGGATGAGAATGATGATGGAGAGGAGTTTCTAAGGAGAGCGAAGAGTTGGTGCACAATTTTTACGCTGTTCTTGTCGGTTTTAGGGGTTTTGGTTACGCTGGGGAGGTGGTGGTTTTATGCTTAATTGGAGGAATCTAATGTTGAATGCTGAAAGGAGGGCGAGGCAGGGATAACCGGCGCTAGTCGTTTTTTGTGTACTACCTCATAGTTTAATCAACTTCTTATAATTTCCCTTGATATCAGCATGCGAGCACACACCTGTTAATAGCACCACCCCGAGGAACCAAAATGAGAGTCAATGATGTGAATCTGGCCAAATTAACCTCCAATTTTACAAGGGATAGTACATTCATGCCTGACAGAGACAAACGAGCTCTTCCCATATAATACATTGGCATCTTTCGAATCCGCATTTTGAAGTACAAAAGCCTTCACCTCACCATCCACGAAGTCCAACCTGACTTGTGTCTATCATCTTGCTCGTGCTCGGATGCCGATCTCTCCCTGTCAGTCCCTAACCTATCCAAGGGCCCACCATTCCTTTCCCTCTCCTTCTCCGCTTCGAAAGCCTTCCTAGCTTTGTCCTGCAGCCCCAAATTCTTATCCTCAAGCGCCCTCATAACATCACTTTCCCTCTCGCCCAATGTATTGTCCTCTTCACTCAATGACTCGTAACCCAGTCTCCTCTCGCCAGTCCCAACATCTTCCCCTTCCTCCTCCTTTTTCATACCCTTAAAGAGCCACGCCTTACTCCTTGCCCATATACCCTTCTTCTTCCTTCCCTCTTCCCACTGCTTCAATTGCTCTTGATGCGCTCTTTCCTTGTTTAGGAAATCTAATTGTGCTTCGCTCGCTGTCCCAAACGCCTGCGCTTCTCTTGCTTGTTCTAGTGCCATGTCATACTTGAATTTTTGTTGGGCGAAGAACTCGGCTCGTTTTCTTCGATTGAATATCATCATGTCTCCTAGAGCATATACTGTGACCCCACCAGCAATGACTAGAAATAATCAATTAGCATAAGTATTCCTTCCATAGCCACAGGGTACCGGTCCAATTTGAAATCTTGATATTCCCGAGTGACAGGAACTGTGCAGAGAATAACCATACAAGTAATGCCAATCAAGCTCAATGCCGTAAACCTATGCGCTTTATCCGCCCATACTCTTCCCCTCACAAGGAATTTATCAAATGTCGAAATCTGCGCTTCTCGTGCTCTGTCCGCCGCAGCTCTTAATCTCTTGACTTTCTGTTGTGGTGTCTCTCCTGGTGGTCCCGCTTGCTTGGGAGGGGTTGTGGCAGATACCATTTTGTTTAGTGATGGTTTTGCTGAGGCATGGGGTGTCGTGGGCGTAAATCGCGTTGCGTCTGTTGCTGATCGCGGCATTTTGAAATTTTAATTAGACGATTATAAGAAACGTTTGAGGTCCTGTTGTTACATTGGTGGTGGTGTTGAAGCTGGATTGTCAGGCAATTTTTTCGTTTGCAAGTCGATGACAACTGCAGTGAGATTTCTTAGCGGGGCGGAAAGACCCGCATCCCTGCTGAGTCTGTACGGCAATGAACGAAATATACGACGAGTACAGTATTACAAGTAGAAACAACTCGGATTTCGAAAAGAAACATAACCGCAGCTACCTTGAATATCGTGGGACAATACATAAGAGGTTTTAGGACGATTGAATTCTGAGTTGCAAATGTAATCTAGTACCTTATATTTCCACCGATAACGACTCTAATTCACCAAGAGAACACACGCATATCGTTACGAGCAAAGGAGCGACAGATATATCGCAATGGCGTCCGAAAACCAAACTCCAGATCTAGCATCTGTGATGAAAATCCTAGCAGGTCTTTCTCAACCTCAAGTTCAGCATCAACAGCCCTATCCCCAAGCTGCATTGCCCCAACCACATGTTGCGTCACATGGTCCAGTACGCCAGCAGCAACAATGGCCTGCACCAATACCGTCTGCACCGACACCAGCTCCCTCGAATAACACAAAAGTCGTTGATCCGGCTACGATTGTTGAATGGAGTGCCGGGCTACGATGTGTGATGAGAACAGTAGCTAAGCATGATCAGGTGCTTCAAGAAATTAGAAAGGTATGTTACCTCGTTCATCAGATGTAATTCTAGTCAATCACTGACTTCGCAAAGATGATCAAGGTGCAACATGAGCATGAAGAGCAATGGTGGAAGGGCCGACAGGCACTTATTGAAAAGCAGCAGGTTAGGAAAGAAGGACAAAGAAAGCTGGAGGAGGTGCTGTGAGTTGTCCTTATACTATAGTAGGTGTGCTAAGCTGATTTTCCCATACAGAAAAGCGGTTGGAGGATCAACTTCAACAGGTGCTTCTAACACAAGCCCTGAAGAATTGGCCAGAGAGCTAGAGACTTTCGATATGAAGGTTTATAAAGCTCAGACCCAAATGGTACGGGAAATGAATGGGAAGTTAAGGAGCTTTGGAGTCCCGTTCTTCGGGACAAAGAGCGAACTGGTTAGAACTTCGGGGAAGACTGAATCTGGCCAGAATGTCACCAATGGCCCCGGAGTGGAAAAGACAGTGATCGATGAAAGTGATCTGGTGGAATTACAGAAGAGAATGCTTACTATACTGGAGGACCTGTGCAACGACTGATCTCATGCAAAGCACATGAGCAAGTCCAACAGAGGGATTCTTTTGTTGCACGTCGTCAGGAAGGACTCGTTCCATTGAATTTGGCCAAATGGAGAAGGAGGAGCAGGTAGCTCTGTGAGAAGAGCTATATTTGTGCTATCGAAGACTGTCAACCATGTCGGCAACACAGAATTCGCATGCATATTTCAAGGTCAGGGACTGTAACTAAGTTCCAATATCATCATGTGATTGTCATGGTGTTCCTGGAGGCGCGTGACGCTCCGCTGGCTCTCCGAGGGCCACTGCCGTGGTGGCAGACTAGAGTGTGTTGCTGTAACGTGCGCTGCTTTTTGGGGAGGGGATTACCGGGGACCGGTAATCCCCTCCCCAAATAAATACCATCATGGTAATTACTGGATCAGGAAAACCTTTCCACACAACCACGACCGCATTCTACGTACACCTCTTTCCAATTGGGTAGTACCGCTCCATCCCGAGCCTACACAGATTATATCACTTCTCACATTTTCTCTTTCACTATACCAGCTTTTCAGCCGGATCTTACGCGCCTCAATTTCTACATACATACTTAAAGTCTTATATTTTTCTACGGAGTGATTCGCTGCAATATCTTCACTGCGTTATTGCAGACTGGAATGGAAGTAGACCTTCCGTATTACTCAATTGACTGCTACCTCCCGTTTCTGCGTCTGGAACCGAGATGCAGGTGGGACGGGGATGTGTGGAGGGTGGCATGCATGGGCTTTGGAATAAACGGCGAGGGGTTTGTAAAGAGCTATTATAATCTGGGTTGTGTACTATTCGGGGACGGTTCTGAAATTGTCCGGCTTCTACACTTTTTTCGCAGCAACGGACGAGGAAGATGTGGCTGATGAAGTATACGGTGTTGCAGCAGAGGAAGTAGGGACGAGTTAAGTTATCGAAGAACGCTTCTTTCTAGACTATCTAGTCTGCTCTGCTCTGATGTAGGTGCAGCAGTTCTGCAGATAGCAGCAATAGAGGTGGCGCACTTATTTATAGACCGACTCCGGATTTCCAAATATGAGCATTGATGTAGTTTTCCAGGAACATATGGGGCTTCATCCATAGTCTCTATGATCACATCTCCAATTGAAAGTACGTAATTTCTGCATCCCATTCGTAATATTTACGTGTTATGTCGTGGTCCTCAAGACGTCCCAGGCATGATATACATCGAACTCTGCTCACTGCTACTTGATTTACATCCTCGAAATAGACCTTGTTTTATCTTCACGAACCAAGTATTATACTCAATCTTTCTATTCATTTTCGGTACGTGAGTCGTTCAGCCATCGCTCGGGAAGGAAATTCTCTGGAGAAGTAGAAACGCTTGGAGAGTAGAATGCCGAGAGAAATAGCACTGACTATTGCTCACAACTTTACATCCCCCGCAATTGTCTTGCATATTGAAGAAATAGAAAGAGATTCCATGGCAGCGATCGTCGCAGGAAGGAAGAGTTTGACTACGCCTCTAACAGGTGTCGTTAATCTCTTACTCAAAAATCCCGAGGGCCGCAAGAAGTTCAGGGAGATAATCCGTGCCACTTTTACTTCAGAGAACCTGAATCAATGGCAACTCTACTGCTTCACTAACATGTGTTCTTAAAAAGACTTTGAGAATGTGTCACCTTATCCCTGATGGGAGGCGCCGAGATGTCTCACATGGAAGTGCTACAATTGCAGGGCACTACATCCCGAGGGCGTGGCAGAATATAGGACATCATATCGGGACGTTCTGGCTCGCGAGAACGGCGGTCGATGGGTGACCTTGCTGTGAGCAGTAGCAAGAGCTTGGTTGAAGTCTGCTAAAGCCGAAGCAGGGTTATCATAGCGATAAAGGCATCGAGCAATGAATAACCTGATTGCAGCAACCATTAACACAGCTTCGAAGTGCACAACGACCTTGACCCATTTACGATACGATAGATGCTCCCGAGGACAGCCAAACCAAAATCCCCATCCGAGCTCGCCGATAATATCGAAAGCTGTGAAATTCCATCATCGAATCAGATCTACAGATATCTACAGATTCATCGCTTCTGGCTTCCTTTCTTATCGATGGTCTCGTTTAGACACTCTATTAGCAGTGCAACATCTTGCTTTACCGTCGCCTCAAGATCTTCTGTCGTCCGCTCTGAGAATGAGTTTTTCGAAATCATGCATGATCAGTTATCAGGTCCTATTCTTCGGTTCTGGGTAGTCGGTCTATTATCCTATTCTCGTGCGCATAAGAACTCTTCTGGGAACAGGTACCCTTCTACACTCGAGTATCAAAGAACGATAGTTCATTCAGAGCGCCTCGCACCACCGCTCATGAAAGGCCTTGACTCGATAGGGAGGAATACCTGTTGCCATTACATGGAGGAAAGATATCCAAACAGCAGGAAAGGGTGAAAGATCCATTCTGGATTATGTCGATCTGCAAAAGAAATACCAAATTCACACTGTGCGGGATCCTCCATGTGCACGACCCCCCTTCGCCTTCAACCCTGCCGGCGCAACTCCACCTCTCGTCACCGTCTGCGGTTCTCCTATGTTCAACTAGTACAGTAGAATCGAAGTCTAGAACAATATCGCTGACCGCCAGTAAAAATGCACATCTTCACAAACAATGTCGTTTCATTTCGACCACCTCTCTCTACACAGGGGAGGGAATCCGGGGAGTTGTGTACGCCTGCGGTGAAGGCCATCCGAAGGAACGTAGTTCTATATTCACCTATCTCCCACGATGAAATGTGCTTATATTAACAGTAGGCATTAGGGAATACACTAGTGAGCCAGCTCCAAGTTTCCAGTCCGGCTTCAGATTTTGAGATCGGAATTCTTTCAGTTTAAGAAAATAGGTGAACAATCAAATAGTTGCTGTTCTCATCAAGTGGAGCTCTGTTTCAGGTCCAGAATTGGAGTTGGTCGATATTAGTGCATGCATCCACTGCCTTGTGGGATGGTAAAAAGAATATAATAAATAATTATAAAGAACTAGAAAATCACCACCCCACTTGAAAACCATCTCTTTTTTCTTCCCTCACAAACGCTCCATCCTTCCCGCCTCCCATCAGTACCCCTTTGAATCTCCGCCTGATATTGACGTATTTGACCCGAGGTCCCTTTTCTCCATCCTTCTCCTTCATGCCCCCACTTTCATCTTCATGTCCCCCCTCTTCTTTCCTCACTCTCCTATCCGCACTAATGATAATTTCATTCTCCGGCCAGATTGGAAAAAGATCCTCCTTCACCACAACCCCCACCTCCGTCAGCCCTCTCAGGACCTCCGCATCCTCTCTCAGAATCTCCCATGCCTCTTCCCTAATAACTAAATACCGCAATCGATCCATATTGCTATAGCGCACCAAATCCCACCATTTGAATAACCACGCCGAGCTACCTATCGCGGCGATCTGGCCAGGCGCTAGACGCAGGTATATGCTGTCTTGGCGGGGGTCGAGCCAGATGTTGAGGGAGTGGATGTATTGGTAGCGGGAAAGGGCGTAAGCGCGGGACTCGAGGGAGAGGTGCAGGAGGAGGGGGATGGTGGTGGAGGGGGAGTAGTAGATGGGAATCCAGGTTTGAGAGGGGTGGGAGTATTCTAGTTCGATTGTGCGTGAGGAGAGGGTCATGTGAGAGTAGATTAAGAGACGGAGTTCTGGTGAGAGGAGGGA
>LLKJ01001318.1:0-12320 GCA_002242865.1 Clarireedia sp. CPB17 | reverse complement strand
CCAACCCCCTCTCCCTCCGAACCATCTCGACCTTCGCCCTCGTCATCTCAAAAACATACTGACCCAAATGTTCCACGCCAACCATCTCCGTCTCCCCTTGCACCGTAGGCCCTTCCCCTTCCTCCTCACTCACCTTCCTCTCCTGACAAGGCCACAACTCCCCCGTAACCAACATCAGCTTATCCGGTCTCTTCAACAATATCTCAAACGCCTGCCTCAACTCGAAACACGACTCGAAGACTTCCCTGCGGCCGAGAATATACAGACCGAGTCTGGCGCGGGAGAGAGCGACCGTGAGACGACGGATATCACGGAGGTAGCCAACGCGGGTGGTGCGGGTTAGGGAGAGGATTACGTCTGGGATGTTTGTTAGTTGTACGAATGTGAAATAGAAGGGAGGATATGTAGAACATACAATCATTCTGTTCACCCTGGTATTTGTCCACCGTGGTAACAATCTTCGGCATACCAAAAATCGGATTATTAGCACATCGATGCGCCAGAACATCTCTAATTAACGCGCGCTGACCCGCATAAGTTGTCAGAATGCTGATCTTACTAGCCGGGTAGCCAAGTAATCGCATATACTGGTAGATAGCAACAGCGTA
Source organism: Clarireedia sp. CPB17 (assembly GCA_002242865.1). Classification (NCBI taxonomy): domain Eukaryota; kingdom Fungi; phylum Ascomycota; class Leotiomycetes; order Helotiales; family Rutstroemiaceae; genus Clarireedia; species Clarireedia sp. CPB17. The sequence goes on along the minus strand of LLKJ01001318.1, from coordinate 11,712 downwards.
TTCGGCTTCCCCCAAGTTTTGGATAAAGTGAGGAGTAGGTTCTGATTCGCCTTTGCCTTTGTAGTCTGGGACTTGGATGAACTGGTAATCGTATTTGAAACCAGCGTTAGCGGTGAGGTACTCAGGGGCGGTGGTAACGATGGGAAGATTCGAGAGATTGTCGTACCGCCAAGAGTAGAGGGCGGCGATGGAGGGACGGGCACGGCCTTGCTGGTCGAGGTTGATAGCCGGGATGCCGAGACGGACGAGTCGGGAGAAGAGAGACTGTTCAAGGTTGGCGTAGTGTCGGAATGCGAGGTTCTGGATTACGGGGGAGTTCTGGAAATGATCACCACACAGGACGACACGTTGTAGCGGCGTGCCGCCATCCTTTGGGTTTTGTAATGCCATGGGGATGAAGTTTTCAATTTCGGTGATTTGAGCAGCTTCTTCCATGACGACATTGTCATAGTGGAAGCCGAGTGAGGAAATCTCGCGTCTTCTCATGGCGGCGTGTGTCGAAGTCATCGCAATGACACGTGCTTCGTTGGTGAGTAGGTAGTTGGCCTTGTCTCGATCACGTCTCAGGATCTCGAACGGTCGGACGTCTTCAAGCTCAGTGAAGATCTTGGTAATGTGATGATAACACCCATTAGCGATATCAATAACGGTATCTTTGTCGGCACCTGGAGGGAAAAGAGGCTGTGGAGCATTTGAGAAGTAGTAGTGGAAGGGGAAGGCCGAGACAAGGTCTTCTGCGGTTAAATCTGAAGCCTTCAGAATCTCTTGAAATCTTGCCCAAGCCGGCACAACGTAGACAGAATTAAAGTATCCAGCAGTTTCAGCGGAGCTTCCGTGGGCGCCAGGGGCACCGAAATTAGCTGCAAGTCGATCGACCTCCCTAAGGTAACCATCTCGATTCTCCAGGAAGGATTCGACACGACCATGCTTGCTAAAGTTTGACTCGGTGTCTAACTCCTCCTCTCCATGACCCAACCGCAGAAGATGTCTCTCATCAATGTCCAAAGCAACAATCTTCTGGAAGAGTTGATTCAATGCTTGATTGCTATGTGCAATGAGGAGAGTTCGTTGATTAGGGAAGTTGTGGTACAGGTTGTTGATGATTTGGGTCGCTACATCGGTCTTTCCTGTTCCAGGAGGGCCAACAATAACAGTCAGACCAGGTTGTGTCCCAGAGATAATTGCCTCCACTTGAGCAGGCGTAAATCGAACCTGGTTCAACCTAGGAGCATCCATGGGGTATGGTCCTGTACTGGGAGGCTTGTAAGAAGCAACTTGGACAATTTGAGGTTCCTTTTGGGTTGTAGGCTCATTGTCCCTTCTCCTTTTCTTCGTGGGTCTCGCGGGTGCCTCAACAGCTTTTGGTACAGTTTGTAGGACATACGGCGGTCCAAAGCTACCGGAGACATCATCACTGGGCTCGATGGTCCTGCCAGGCAAACTCTCGACAAGATGCTGCCAATCTAGAAATGTGTCTCTGTAATCGACCTTTTTGAGTTGGTTCGACAGGTGCGTGTAAGTAGCTCCGGCAGGGTCACCATAGCCAAGGAAGACCTCATGAAGCCAAGAAGCCAGAGGAACATCCGATAATGTTAAGCTTCGAATAGATTCCAAGATAGGCTTAAAGTTGTTCTCCCGTCCTCTTCGACGCATGACTACATTCATGGTTTCGTAAATATCTGCTTTGCCTCTATCGACACGCTCTTTGTCTTCTTTATACATCGCCGCATCAAGCCTTACATGGAGTCGTCGCGATCCAGCGCGAACGTTGCCATTGACCTGACCGTTGTAGTTCATCAATGAGCGCCCTCTGTCATCCAGCACTTGGATAACTTCAGCTGCCCGGAGATGTCTCAGTCCAATTTTTTGCGCATCAGAAGGAGTTGAACCTCCGTTGGCTATTATTGCTGAATCGTCTGGTGCTTTGACTGCGAGTAAAAAGACTACATCCTCTGGTCTCAATGAATCCCATTCCCGGCGGACGTGTTCGTTCATACGGCTGACATCAATAGTAATCTCAGCTCGAACAGCCGATGGTTTGTCGTCACCAACAAGAGGGGGGACTACTTCTAAAATGCTTCAAAACTGTCAGTGCTGATGGCAACAGGAGGTGGAGATAACTTACGAAGGTTTTGTTGTAGGTAAAGCCATCTTAGAGAAGCCTTCAAAGGTAGTTTGACCTGCTCGGCCAGCGGCTGGTCGAAGTCGCTTGATAGCATCCTCAACGTCCCTTCTGATTTCGTAAAATGACTCGCAGCGATGAAGGATGAATGAGCGCCACAAGAAATCGCCAACCGTGAGATACTGCAGGTTAAGCTTAGGAATCGCCAAAGGCTGAGAGCCATCATAATTGTCGTTTCTCAAAAGAGTCCGTTCGAACAGGGTGTTCTCCGTGGGGAGAATGCTTAGATCACGTGCAGTCTCCTGAAATGTTTTGCGCTTTTCGTGCGTGGAAAGCAAGACTTCAGTAAGGAATTGACGGTCAGCAACAACGTTTGCGGACGGCGGGAAAGAGATACGAAGACTGAGCAGCTCACAGAGCTCACTAAGCTCCGCATCTGTGAGAGATTCTAAGTGGCCTTGGAGTTCCGTCCGCTTGTCAATGGAGGCATAATTGGAAAGAGCTAAGATGGTGAGTTTGTCTTTGAAATGCTTCAGTGCGGTTCTCTGTAACGTCGCTAAGGTTGCACAATGTCGATCATATGCTTCTGTACGAGTATGCTGAACGCCCGTATGGTCATCTATAGCAAAGTATGTATAATGCTTGAGCAAAGCATATAGATCTCGTAGAAGCCCATTATCCTCATCGTTGAATGCTGGAGATAACCTGATAGCTGGAAGCGTATGTAGATCCTGTAGAAGAGTATTTACGTATCTTCTGGTCGGTAGTTGACTCTGAAGATCTGATAAGAATTCGATGAATCTTTCGCAATATTGCACATTCTCTGGACCACCTGTCAGTATGTACAAAACTTATATCCTTCGCTTCTACATACCAGCTTTGACTTTTTCGGCATAAAGTTGATTGAAAAAGTCCACGATAAGAGTAAATAACCATGAGCGCTCGAATCTAAGTCGGGCCTTTGTGGGCTCATCAGCTGCATCGTAACGCTTTGCAGCAGCCCTCCAAGCCTTTTTCAACTGTACGGTATGATCGAGTATCTTGTCCCGTTTCTTCTCGCTGGAGAGGTTGTGCCATATCGATATTGATACCAAGGGAGCACATTCCTTCCTTACCATGCCGCTATCCAAAGATTGAAACGAACTGATTATGAATGATAGCAGGTGTGTTCGGATTGTCGCAGACAGTGTAGTGTCCAAAGTCATGGACAAAATCCGTCGAAACAGGGTGGAGAAGTCGGTTGGATTGTCCGCAAATATATCTATGCCCATCAGCTGTAGTTCTTGAGTTTGGTCAACCATACTCACCCCATGTTGGCAGATGTTCTCGAGTTTTAACATTTGCAATCAGAACTATAAGAAGTATGTGAAAGTTCGAAGCATCTTCGGAGTAGCCTGGCCAAAGGTAGCTGTTGAATGTCAGCCTCGGAACTCACATTCATTGAAAGCGACACAACATACTTCTCAAGGACATGTAGATTCTCCAATTCAAGAAGAGATCTGAATGGGAAGCTTTCTTGCTCTAAAACATCCCAAATTTCCTTTTTCAAAACATCCTGCTTGACCTTGACTTTTGCGGCTTTTTTGGAAGTCTTCAACCAATGTTTCGCGGCCAATTGCGCAAATGAGCTTTCGTTCTGCACCTCATCTGCCGCAACACCACCCATAATTTCTTCCTTAACATCCGTCTGGCCTCTGCCTTTCGTCCTCGGAGCCATTGTTGCCTTTTCACGGTTGACTGGCAGTTTACACTGCGCGCGTCTTGTCGCGTTTGAGCTCTCTAGCCGTCTAAATATTTTTGGGTATAATAGTCACGTGACGCGGTCATTGACCGTGTCAACTGAGTTCAACGGCGCGATAATAGCTTCGCAGCAAGCAATACCTCACGCGACGATTTATCAACCACCAGCAATTGCCGACTATAGATCCTCCCTGCGCCAATACAAAAGTCTCCTAGAGACGGTGTATCGCAATATGGCTATCGACATGGAGGGTCATGGTGTACCTGCGGTGGATTCGTCTGCGCAATTACTGTTGGAGATGTTAAGACAGGCCGAATTGGTTAAGCAAACGAACACGGTAGAGCCTCCATTGAGCAAGAACGATCTTGGAGATTTATGGGCACAATTCGACTCGATATTTAGCGATGTGACGACCTTGGAGACGAAGAAGCGCGGCCAGTATGCCATCATCGAAACAGCTGCTCGAGATACCTTCAACAACTTACTGGTAAGCCTTCTGCCAGTACAAGCGCTGGACACACTCTGACGACCCCATAGGCCTCTACTTCCATCGAAACCCCTGCGTTTGTCAAACTATGGAACCTCCTCGATATTATTTCCATTCTATCTGACGACGAACAATGCGAACCAGCACTGCTGTTCTGGCTGGTCGAGGAATTACTGGATAGTCAGACAATCGCTGGATGTCGCAAGATATTCGATTATCTCGAGTCACGGCGTGAGAAGATTACTGCGAAGCACTTTGCACAGAAAAATTTGGTCATTCTACGAAGTTGCAATGAACTCCTGCGACGATTGTCTAGGGCCGAAGACACGGCATTCTGTGGTCGCGTATTTATTTTCATGTTTCAAAGCTTTCCCCTCGGCGACAAGAGTTCTGTCAACCTTCGCGGCGAGTACCATATCGAAAATGTCACGTCTTTCGATGCCCTACCGCCTAATGTGGGCGATCCAGAGAAGATGGATGTGGATTCAGTGAGCAGCTCGAATGCGACACCTGCCAACGGTCGATTAAGTACGCCAAAGCCATCAGATGATGGTTCCTCGGCCAAGGGTACGGCATCATCGAAGCGCGAACCACCAATGAAACCTGATGAGCTATACCCCATCTTTTGGTCACTGCAACAGAGTTTTAGTCAACCGAAGAAGCTCTTTGATGCGACACATTTTGCAGAATTCAAAAAGGGGCTCGGAGCTACAATGACCATGTTCAGATCTGTTCAGCATGAGAACTCTGGACGGCCAACAGGAAAGTTGGTTGATGACACCAAGAAGGGAACGAAGAGGAAGCGTGGGCAAGCCGATGATGATTTGGCTAATTCTTTCAATCCAAAATATCTTACGAGTAGAGACTTGTTCGAGTTGGAGGTAAGTCTATGTCGCCCCACTAGAACACATTACCCTGCTAATCGGCGTACAGATTAGTGACTTATCATTTCGAAGGCATATTTTGGTTCAAATCTTGATCATTATGGATTTCCTTCTTTCACTTAGTACTAAGGCCAAAGAAAAACTTGCAAAAGCCTTACCGGATAACCCAAACAAGTCAGTCATGTATGCGGATCAGACGCTCAGCGAGGAAGATGTAAGTCATCCCAAGACGATCCGGATTTGCTTTACAGTCAGTGTTTAGGCTAATGACATATAGACAAAATGGGCGCTAGATATGAAGAGATCGATTGCGGATTACTTGAAGCAAGGCTCAGATGGTGCTTTCTTTTACCGGATGATCGAAACTGTACTATCTAGAGACAAGAACTGGGTCCGGTGGAAGATTGAGAATTGTCCTTCCATAGGCAGACCGAGTGTATCACCTGACGACTTTGTGGCCGCCAAAGCTTCGGCTCGCAAAGTGACGATGAATAAAAGACTGCGACCGAACCCGCTAGGGTCTCTGGATCTCAAATTCCTAGCTGAGAATGATATTCAGGCTGGTCTCGAAAGGCTGAAGAAGCCAGAGCGGTATCATGTGCCCTCAGTGAAGAGTTTCAAAAGCAAGATTGAGCTCGATGATATGGACATTGAGATGGCTCGAGACGAAGAATCGAAGAATGCAGCTATCGAAGCCAAGTCGAGCAAGTGTTGGAGAGCATTGCGTATTGCCAGCGCCACGAAGCTCGTTGCCTTTGACAAAATCGAGCGTTCGGACAATATCGAAGAGATCTTCAAAGACGACGTCAAACCTGAGGAGGCAGCTACAGCGGCAGATGAGGATCTGGATGGTGAAGAGCCTACTTTCCCGGACGACCGTCGGCCGATTGTCATTACTGGGCCGTGCGGAGCAGGCAAAGGCTCATTAATAAAGAAGCTTACAGAAAAACATAAGAAAGTTTTCAGTGCAAAAATTACACATACTACTCGATCACGAAAAGACGACGAACTGAATGGGGAAGAATATTTCTTTGTGGGCAAAGATGAGTATGACAGCATGCGAGATGAAGGCGACCTTCTCGAGTATGGTCATTTCAACGGGCATGATTATGGCACTAGCAGGAAGTTGGTGGAAGGGATCATTGCACAGGATAAGATACCTGTCATGGAGATGGACGCAAACGTAAGTTCAAAATCCACTCGAGATTGATATTTGCATTGACACTTTGTTCTCTAGGGTATACAACAGCTCAAGGATAAAGGCTTTGCGTCACGATTTATTCGGCTCATCCCTCCACATATCTCAGACTTGCAAATGCGTCTAGAAACTAGAGGGACCGATACTGGTGACGAGATACAAGCGAAAATGGAAGCTGCCAAAACAGACCTTGACAGTGAACCAGAGGAAGGATTTTATGACAAGATACTTATCAATGATGATCTCGAAGCAACTTATGAAGGCCTGGAGAGATATATTTTCGGCAAGGAGGAAGAGGAAAGTCAAAATAATGAGGAGCAGCCAGTACAGACAGATGTTGAAATGAGTCAGGGAGGAACAGCGGATGAACCGCAGCAGACGGAGGAGCCTACACAAGCGACAAGTATTGCCGTCTCGACGACGGAAAGTTGATAAACAAATGCTTAGCGGAGGGACTGCAATGCACGGCATGACACCTCTCGGTCTTAAGCAGCACTTATCACCACATCGTCATATCTATCTCAAGCGATTGTGGGATTGTAATATATGCTTCTCAAACAAAAGTGGCATTTCAGCTCAATACATTGATCTTATGATCGGTCATAGCGACACTGCGGAGCAAACTACATGCGCCAGGGTATACTACTATTACATTACAAGCATAGATAGTAACACGGGTTCATGATTAGAAGGCGGCATATTATAAACCAAGTGAGGAATTCGAAACACTCTCCAAGTTGATGTGGTTGATCATGGACTGAAATTTAATCAGCAATATTTATTTACTGTCATACATGCTGTCATTCAAATTTTCGGTTCCGAGAATATAATCATAAACAGCAGGAAAATGAATGGTGATAAGCACCCCCATTGTTGAAAGGCCCGGCCTCAGCTTCATGCACATACCTCGCGGCCAACGATAACAGCCTTCGGTCATGTTGAATCAGCCTTAGCTATCTTGAGAATTATAGCCTCGTTCTCTTTAAGTAGCTTCTGATGATGCTGTATCACCATCTTCGACATCTGCATTAACATCGGCTGCGCCGTTTTCAAGCAACAACTTAACTATGCCTTCATATCCTCTTTCAGTAGCTATTGATAACGCTGTACATCCATGCGCAGCCCTCGCATTTACATCCGCTACGCCCTTTTCAAGGAGTAGCTTGACCACGGCTTCATGCCCCTCCCACGCTGCCAAAATCAACGCTGTTTCACCATCCTTAGTCCTCGAGTTTATGTCGGCTAGACCTTTTTCAAGCAACAGCTTGACCACGGCTCCGTGCCCCTCCCACGCTGCCAAAATCAACGCTGTTTCACCATCCGTAGTCCTCGAATCTACATCGGGTAGACCCGTTTCAAGCAGCAGCCTGACTACCCCTTCGTGCCCTTTGGCCGCAGCTACGCATAGCGGTGTTTCGTCAAAGTTATTGGTTGAATTGATATGGATCTTATCTACCTCGAGCAACAGCTTAACTACTTCTTCGTGCCCTTTGGCAGCAGCTAGCGCCAGTGGCGATTGGCGATTTTTGTCATTTTTATTGACATTAATCTTATCCATCCCGAGCAACAGCTTAACTACTCCTTCGTGCCCATTAGCAGCAGCTAGTAACAGTGGCGTTTCGTGACGGCTATCTCTTGAGTTAATATTCATCGCATAATAATCTGTCTCGAGCAACAGCTTAACTGCTTGTTCATGCCCATTGGCAGCAGCTATTGACAGTGGCGTTTCGTCAAATCTATCTCGTAAGTTGATATTGATCTCAACTCTCTCGAGCAATAGCTTAATTACTCCTTCGTGCCCGCCATAACAGGCCCACCAGAGCGGTGTTCGACCCTCACTATCCTTCGAGTCAATGTTGTTAGTAGAATCTTCCATCAAGCGATTGAGTATGTTTTCCAAGCCAAGTAAAGCAGCATAATGTATCCCAAGAAAACCTCGAGGAGGCTTTCTAATGTAAAAGTCTAGCCACCACATGTGCCGCTGAGAAAATAAGAATGAAGTTTTTCTTGCATCCATTAAAACGTGTAATGCCAGATCTAGTAGTCTGCGGTCGGTCTCGCCGCGAATATGATACGCAAGATTTTCAGCAACATATTTAAGTAATGTATATTTGGCCACAAGTCTCTCCTCATTATTGGCAGAGCTTTCATCGTTATCGATAGAGCTTTCCTCAATTGGGGGTGCTTCAAACAGCGTTAAATATTTGAGACAACTCATTCCGACATGTAATTTCGCGCCTGGGAAATGGATTGCCCCTTTTCGATCGAAGTATTCTTGCGTGGTTTTATGAACCAAGCCAATCACACTGCTTTCTTTATCGACTTTGATCAAGCCTGCGCAGACACTAGCAATGACATCCGGTGGTGTTAAAAGATCTTGCGTTATGGAGTCATCATCAGGGTCAAGATCATCGATAGCAATGGCATGTTGGACTTCCTCGATAGCAAGAGGTCTGGTAGCATACACTATCCACATTAAGGTCTGCAAAGCAAGGTCTTTTTGACGATGTAGCTGGATTCTTTCCATGGTTTGATCGTAGATGTCATCTATGTCTTTTGACATTGTATCCAATGCTCTCCGTACAGCTCTGGCATGTTTCTTGGAAGCTAGAAAGTTTATATGGAGTTTTGCGGCGAGAAACCTTCGAGAATTTTAGTACTCCAAGACAAATATGATGTGATTGACCGAGCAAATGTAGGACTTACATTCCTTCAGCTTTTGCTACAACTATTTGAAGAATCTCGTTCTCAAGGCTGGTATCTTGGCAGCAAATTCTAATTAGGGAAAGACTGGATTGAATTTGCCCTTGAATGTAGACTCTCATATCTTCATCACTAGCTCGTATTTCAATACAGGTTGATTCCGATAATGCAGTTCCTGTACTGTTCATATCCCTAGATGTACATAAGAGACGAAGATTGTTGACATACTTCTTCAAGTCAATCAGGATTATATTCCATATCATCTCCATATCTTTGTTGATGCACTCATCTAAAGCATCGATGAGGACATAGACTTCGGAGTGTTCCTTGCTCAACGATTGAAGTAAGCTCAAATACTCGTCAGAGGTGGGTCTAGACTGTGTCACAATGTGATTTTCATAAAGCGTCTGTACATACTCCGGAATTATCTGCTTTCTCTCTATTAGTTGCCGAATGATTGCACAAATGAAATATTCGTGTTGCTGGATGTCATTCGATTTGTGGTCGCAGTAGACGAATGCGACTCCGACTTGTTGCGTAGCCAAATCTTGTTCAAGAAACTTGACTACAGCAGATCTTAAATAATCAGTCTCACCGTGCATATGTGGTGTATAGAACTCAACAGCTTTTCTTACGAGAGAACAGTTTTGCCAACACCAGCTAGCATTTGATTAGCCTATAGCCTTCACAGCTAGTAGTTCAAAAAATGACTCACGGCTTCCCACGCACCACAAGGGAGTGTTTATCTTCCCCTCCTCCCAGGCAAGAAATTTTGGGTGGTCAAGCAGCCACTGCCCAGTATCAGGCTGTTTTTGCCCATACACATCATTCTGTATGAGCCTGAAATTCTTCGATGATAGCCACTCAAGTATTCTCTGATTTCTGTAATCTTTTCATGCAGTCGATCATTAGCTATTCATGCACGAACGTACAGAAAAGGGCTAGATATTCTCCAGAATGTTTTACCTTCTCGCCAGCGTATAAGATTGTCGATATTTTGACGGACCTCTAAGGTTGACTTCCTACGAGTGGACACGCAGGTTAGTGTAACACGTATAAGACAAAATTTAACGAGACATGGAAGTTACTGACAGTTGTAAGGTCTGTAAAGATATACCAAGGTTTAAACGAGCCTGGGATATAACTTGCTCGAGTTTCGACAGCGTTGGTTGTTTGAATGGATACAAAGCTTTCCGTATACGACGTCGCATCAAGTCTTTTTTCGGAATTTCCAGGCAGAGGACATTTTGCAGCTCAATGCTGAGCTCATTAATGCCCCGCTCGGTCGTTCTTATATTTTTCTCCACCATCTGTCTAACCGTCATATCAAACTCGCCGAACGATTCAATGGTGGTCCGAAGGGTCACCAATGCTCCCAAGAGGTCTTCGAGTGATAAGCACATATTGGATATCTCTTTATCTTGATTCTTCCATGACTCGTAGTAGTCCAGTAGCCCCTGGGCTACCTGTATGCCGAGCGAAACGACGCCGACAATGCTGCCGGCGACTCCAAGTGCCTCGGCCATAGCTGAAAAAACAGGTTGATATGGGAAAATGTGTTGTAACTGATTACAGTTGTCAAACGAATATCCTTCATCTTCTAAATATATTGGGGGCTGTTTTTGCCGGGCTGTATTTCTGCACCAATGAGGCGGGGTACATGTCTCACATACTGTACCCAACAGTTGGTGACCCCACATTCGACAACCAACATCTTTCGTGATCTTCAAGTCAGTCTCAGCCAGTCATGATGGTCTTTTCAAACCTCAAGAACTTCAATTCTCTGTTTCTAGTAATCCTTCTAGCTATCTCAACTCTTTCCCTGACACCACAGCACTCGAAGTACCTCTCACAATACGCACAACTTCAAAATGGCTTCTCGAGTGTACATCTTCCTTTCTCGAATCATGGTCTCCTCTACCTCAACATCGAGAATATGCACTGCCACAACCTGATGAGTCAGATCTAGATCCCGCTATGTATGAAACCCACGCCTATTGGATGCATCGCGCTATCGACCTTGCTCATGAGTATGTGTATTTGATCACTATGAATTTTAAAGATCTCTACATCACCCTTCTTCCTCCAGCCTTCTCTGCAGTCTTACCTCTCCCCAATATCACTTTCCTTTGGCACCCCTTCGCCCCCAACCTTAGACAACAAAAACTCGAACACTGACCTCTCTTCCAGAACATCACCCTGCCCCTTCGCTCCCTTTGCAACCACCATAGTAAACCACTCTGATACCAGTCTTTCACCTCACGGAAAATTGATCTGCACAGGCATGAATGAGATTGCTGAGACGGGCAATCCCATTCTACACGGTTTGTTCAAGATCTTCTTGATCTCTTGTGTCCTCGCTTGATCTCTTCTTCCCTTCTTATCCACTTCTCCCATTCTATCTATTCTTGCCACTTTTGGTCTTCTTCTTCTTCTTCTTCTATATTGCTAAAATTTGCACTCAATCATCTAACTACCTATCTCCTCTTCACCTACCACCTATCCCCTCACCACAACCCACTAAACCCCCCTAGGCGAAATCTCCGCCCTCACCAACTGCAGCCACATCCTCTGCAT